>PVHY01016115.1:0-34564 GCA_004024945.1 Uropsilus gracilis | reverse complement strand
GGTAAACATTCGGGCACAGGTGTCCCTTTGTACCCACATTGAGGTCTCTTTTGGGTAGATTCCCAAGAGAGCAATTGCTGGGTCAAATGGTAGATCCATATTCATTAATTTGAGGGTCCTCCACACACCTTTCCATAGAGGTTGGACCAGTTTACACTCCCACCAGCAATGTAAGAGTGTTCCTTTCTCTCCGCATCCTCGCCAGCACTTGTTATTACTTGTTCTTTGAATGTGGGAGAATGGCCCACTTTTGTGTGTCCCTTCCCAATTCCTTGTACCAAGATACCCTATCGATAGCTCGGAACAGGCCCTGGTAGAAGGATTTACTACAAAGCAGAGTCTTTTACGATTCCTTGGAGACCCAGTTGTTAAACACCTACCAGCACACAAGTGCTATTGAACATGCACAGTGGTAGGAAAAAGCAAATATGGCTTATGGCACTGACTCCATTCCTTGCTGCCAGAGCAACCTCGAGCAAATCACTAGATGACATCAAGTCCCTTTGCAGGTTCTGTTGACACCCTTCTTCCCAGAAGATGTTTAATGGAGACCCACCCACACCATCCCATGATACTAGTCTCCGTCTCTGGGTTATGAATTGGCCTGCCTGTGATCTTGGGAGTGCCTGTTGCTCAGGCGTGCCTCATGCAGCCCAGGTACATGCAGGGCGGAATCACAGAACAGTTTGTAGCATATTTGCTCCTTCTAGGATTGGCGCTTCACCTTTTTCCTGATAGCCTGAGACCATGTTGCGCCCTAATTATGGAAAAGGATGGTGGCACATAGCACATTATCCATGTTAAGGAATTACCAGTGCACCTTCATTCCTTCCCTCAGCCCAGGAGAGAACATCCCTAAAAACTGTCATTAAAACCTGACAATACCAAACAGCTTAACATACGATGTCCTGACTACACATGCTTTCTAGTAAGGGCAAAGGGTGGCATGGGTGTGGGCACATGAGTGTTTTTCAGCTACACTCGTGGATACATAACGGATTTATTTTTATAACTTGCTATTAGAGTTATGAGCTGAAAGAAACTTCTTGGATGGTATTAAAAAAAAAAAACCAACAACCCAAATATGTATTGAAAGAGTGCAGAAAATGATTTGCATCTTACATGATGACATTTTTCAAACCATCTGTAAAATTTATTTTGATGGGTTTCAGAGCCCATATTTTCAGTCTGAAAAGTACATTCAAATGATTTGTGTCAGCTTGTATGATTGGATGGTTGGCCTAGTTAATTCTACCACCTGTCTCAGTCATCGGTTCTTATTAGCTCTCATTTGAAGAGGAATACAATCTCTGGGATTCTATCTTCCTTTTCAAATACCAAAGGATGTTTCATTTTTATTAACTATGCACATATCTTTTTGTTTCTTTAAGACAGTTGTTATAAATTCAAATTCTCCATGGTGTGTTACTATCGTCCATTGCTAGTTGTAGAACAAAAATAACTTTTTCTTATTAAAACCAAGAGAAACATGAATGATCATGTCCAAGAACGTCCAAACATTCAAGTAACATTTAAGAATGCAAACATGGGGTTAGCAGATTGCTAATTTCAGATTCCTCAAAAATTGTATATTCCTCTACTGAATAGCTAATTCCCATGTTACAAGATGGAAACTGATAGGTGCATAAAAGTTGAAGCAAATGATATTTGAGTCCATTTTAATGTCACGAAAAATTGGAAAGTAAAGGTCAGTTGGTTAAAGACTGTGTTAAAGAATAATTCCAGATGACTAATGTGCCAGAACCCAGGATGAGCTGGTCGAGGCTCAAAGATATCCAAGAGAAGCTCCAGGGAGAGTTTTCAAGTACACATGGAGAGGAACGAGTGCAGAGATCGCACAGTCATCAAACAGACAGACCGTAAACAACCACATGTATGAAAAGTCTTTTAGAGCCCGGGGGCCTCAGACAATTTCCAGTTGCAATTACAACTGGAAACTGAACGTTCATTTTAGCGCACATCTCAATCGGGTATCTGGGATATTGGCCACCTGCGTGGATTCTTCCTTGAGAGCTGAGCATGCGTAGACTTTCTGTGTGAGAATGTGAGAGGTCTTTAGAAGAGCTTTTCTTTCAGTCCCTTCATGTGGTATCTATTACATTCATATATCTCAGAAACACTTGAGTGTGTTGTGTGTGTGCAGCGTGGGAGATAATGCAATAAGAAAGAAGACAGGAGGTGTTGCATTTACTCTGGGAGAAAAGATACTTAGACTAGTAATTGTTATATAAAGTGAGAATAGGTAGACTAAAAGTCCTAGAAGAGTATCTACCTATCTTTTGATGAAAACGAGTTGAGTGGATTTTTTGTACCAACGCTAGACAGATTTTTGAAAATATCTCCAAACTAGGGCTTGCAATTCAAGTTGCCTTTCCAAATAGCTTTTGAGACTTTCAAAACTAAAAATGCTATGACTCACAGGGGTGCAAGGAAGTACAGGAAAAGGCATCTGGGTAGACAGATGGGACGTGTGGGGGGAAAGACTAGGCTGTGGGGGTCTTTGGAGCCAACCCTTCTCCCTACTGTGCCCTCATTTCCCTCTGCATGCAGCACATCAGCTCGCTTTGGAATTCGTTCTAACACAGGCAAAGTTAATAAGTTTTTGAGAGAGCTAGTCGCTATCATCCAGAGGTCAGCATCGTCCTAGTCCATTTAGAGCTTCTAGATTGCTCAGAATCCATATTGAGTCCATCCCTCAGTTATCACACACAGACTTGGTGTAGCATCTGTTAGTAGTTATCATCCTTAGAGTTCTTAGAAAGGTATTCCACATTTTGGATCATGGCTATTTTGCTTCCACCCTGAAAAGCACCAAGTAAGAACACTAAAGAAGTCATCTATCAACATTTCCATTTCCCAATGGCATATTCTGCGATTTTCTTGAATGGTTCCCCAGTTGAAGATACTCATACGGAACCTGTCGGAGTTGTGTGGTTTGTTGGAATGAACCCCAAGGTTTAGTTTCAGCCCATAGGCTCAGTAACAAAATTTGTTTACAGAGCTTCAAGCTGTTAGGAGCAAGATGTAGTTCCTCATTTCAAACTCCTCTCATAAATTAGCCTCCGTTGTGATTTTTCTGTGTTGTCACACTGATCATATTTTTAAGGCCAATTTGAGTGCAAAATGACCATAACCTTCCCAGAGGTTGAAAGATAAGTGGCTACAACTGGGCAGAAAGAGAACAACCTCTTGTGTATGTTTAATTCCGTGATAAGCCCTCTCTCTCCCCCTCCACTAACTCGTGTGTTAGTTTTTCTATTTCATGTCAAACAGCACTCATTTACCTTCAGGATGCTGTTTGTTGCTTGCAAAAGTTTGTTTTCATTATTGAAGTGCTTTTTCTACCTATAAAAATTAATTCGGCATCTCAGGTTGAGATGGAATACAGCATAATTATTGCCATTAATATTCATGGGAAGCCTTTTCTTCGCTGAAAGACTTCTGACTCCACGCTTAGAATTTCAGGCATGATTTCAAGTCAGTGAGGGATATGCATATTGACTGAGGAACTACTGTCTTTCAGAAATTGTGCTAAGTGCTGAGGAAAAGTTTGTGGAAAAGCCTGGTGGGTCCCTACCCTCTTGGTGTGCAGTCAAGCTGGGAAGATGGCCGAAATTATCTTTCATTTTTCAGAGGTGTGACTCCGCTGGCCTGGAGCTAGGCAAGGTCTGCACTCCCTGAAGAGACTGGAGAATGAGTGAACTAATGAAGCCAGATTCAAAGCAAAGTGTTTCCCCAAGAGCCTAAACTCCTTAAAGTCATGGGGGTCTGTCCCTTGGATCTTTTTCAGTAGGTTTCTGTCTTAAGAACCTAAACTAATGACACTTCTAGGATTGCCTCAGGCACGTTACCCCCTAAGAAGATCTTACCCTGTGTGCAATAGTCTTAAGAACTGCAGTTTTGGGCTGGGCGTGGTGGCGCATGCCTATAAACGGCAACCTAGGAAGCCGTGGCTGGGGCCAGGGATCACGGTTCGAGTCCCACCGGGGGCACGTAGCAAGACCTAGTTCCAAAAAATATATAGCTGGGCTTGGTGGCACGCGCCTGTCATCCCAGCTATCTAGGGAGGCTGAGGCTGGGGATTGCTTGAGTCCGTGGTACCCCAGGCAATGAGAGCCCGTGGTTCCACAGTCAAAAACAGCCACACCTAGTCTCTCTCAAAGAGCAAACAAACAAACAAAAACAAAATAACTGCAATTTGTTCAACACCTTTTATGGGTCCGTGACCTCGAGCCCTCTAGAGGAGACTCTGGCATTGCAGCTCCTGTTGGAAGTTGACAGCCTAGAGACCCCTGAAGTGGTTGCATCAATGCATTTCTGAAGCACCGCTTTATGTCCTGGCACCCCAGGTCACCCTGGCACCCTCTGTCAAACTCAGAGGGCTACAGCAGGAAGGGTCGTGCTGCCAGAGGGCAGAGCAGCATGGAAGAGAAGGTCAGTACTAGTTCCAGTCAGCACTGGCGGAGAAACCGCCCCCTTCCCTACACTGGTCTGGTGCTGACGCGGGGGTTCACCAGCCACCAGCAAGGCTGAAATGGGACACGTACATCGCACTGGGTCTTTGACCCACTGCGCGCTCACCAAGCCATCATGTGTCCTCCAAGCCTCCTTCCTGAGCAAACGCGGGCGACTTCTAAATCATAGCTCTTTTACAGAGTCATCGCTATCTCTGCCTGGAAAGCCACTTAGGATTCTCTTTCCCTTTCTGCTCATTTCCGAGTTTAAGAACAGCAAGGTGTGATTACCGTGAGTCAAGAAGGAGGCGTAGCCACTCCATGACAATGTCAAAATGACCTTATGTTTTGTAGGAAAAGGATCTCAGACAAGGTCAAGGGGAGACTATTGATTTCAAAAAACAAAAAAACACGACTCTTTGTCAAGTGCTTGTCCTTGTGGGCGAGATGGAAAGTAAATGCAATGGCAGGCCCAGGAAAGGGGTGAAACAGCCACCCCAGCTAGTGCTGCGAATGGACAGATGGTGCCACCAAGGAAGGGCTTGTGTTCCTTTGCCCCCTGCTCAGTCGTGGCCTGTACCAGGGATCCACAGCCATTCTCTGGAAGGGGTAAGATGAGCAAATATTCTAGCCTTTGTGGGCTCTACCGTGTCTGCCACAGCTGCTCAGCTGGGCCATGGTGCACAGGAAAGCAGTCGTAGCTCACACTCATATGAATGGACATGACTCTGTCCCAGTAAAACGTCCCAAGACAGATGGCCACTGTATTTGGCCTGTGGGATCGTGTTTGCGGCCCCTGCCCTATGGTATTAGCCGGTTTTACAGCCCAGTAACACCCATGGATTGGCAGGAAGGGCGGCCTCCTGAAGGTCAGACGAAATGACTATGTTGGGGGAGGAAGAAGTCACTCAGGGAGCCAACAAAGATGAGGAAAATAATAGAAGGGACATCTTCTATACCACAAGGGACTTGGAGAGCCTCATTCTTAACCTGCTCACCTTACAGTTGAAGAAACTGAAACTTGGACAAAGGAAGCGACTTCCCTAAGGGCACGTGGCAGCTGATGATCATGGGGTGTGACATGCAGACAGCCTGCTTCGGGTAGTTTTCCAGTAACCGGGGGGCTTTCCTTGTCCAGTCCCAGATTCACCGTGTGCATTCCGCAGTGTCCCCTCGCATTGCTGAATACTGACCTGCGGAGAGATCTGAAGGGCGATAAAACCTTTCCATGGCTAGCCGCCGAATAGAACCTTTTTTACTTAGGTAATTGGGGAAAAAGGAAATGGTGTCCAGAGGTCTGACAGCACCGCTATCACAGGCCCTTGGCAGGGCCATCTGAGCACTAAACTTTACGGCCCAAACCTTCAGGGTTACTGGCTGTAAAGATGCTCTGACAGGTGATGGGAAGTAAACAGCAAATATTTTTCTCACCTAGCTACTGGAAGTAGGAAGAAATAGTCAGCATAATTCCAGTTCACAGGTGGCAGTGAGGACCTAGAAATTGTGCTGGGTTAGATCTAACGGAGAGGAATGAAATTCCCGGGATGAAATTTAAAGAGCTTGTGAAAAAGTAATGGGAACCTGTTGCCAAAATAAAGTGGGAAGATAGACCAAATAGACGTTTTTCCAAAGAAGACACCCAAATGGCCAACAAGCAGACGAAAAGATGCTTCGTATCACTAACCATCAGGGAAATGTAGATCAAAACCACAAGGAGAAATGCATCCCATGTGGTCCAATGGCTATCAGAAGGAAAGAGCTAGAAGTGCATGAGGGGGGGGTGCCGAGAAGGGAACCCCTGCACTGCTGGGACTGTGACCTGGGAAACAGGATAAGTCGTCATCCTGAAAAAATGTCAAATGGCCTTATGCTTTGTAGGAAAACATGTGAAAGTCAAAAGTTCCTCCAAAAGTTAAAAATCAAGTTACCGTCTGACCCAGCAGTTCCACTTGATTTTTTGTCTGAAGAAAACAAAAACTAACTTGAGGAAATACCAACACCCTTGTGTGCATTGTAGCATTAATCTTATAACCAAGGTCTGAAGAACACCGAAGTGTCTGTTGATGGATGAATGAATAAAGACAATTATATAGAGAAATATATGTGTATAAATATATAATATGTCTATATATATATATATAATGAAATATTTGGCCATAAAGAGGAGTGAGGAAATAAGGAGACGTTTAGAACTTCAGATTTAAGATGATAACGTCTGAGGATCAAATTATAACCTGGTCACTACAGTTGCTACACTGTATCTTACTGATACAGTGAAATTTGCTAATAGAGAGAATTTAAGTATTCTTATTTTTTAAAAAGAGTGAATATGTGAGATGACGGACACCCTCATTATCTTGATGGGGGGGTTTCTCTCACAATGTACATGTCTATCAACTCATCGCATGGCTTACAGTTTTCTAGATAAGGAGCAAGACAGAGACAGAAACACAGACAGACCGAGAGAGGCGTCTGGAAGCAGCTTCCCTAGTGATGTCCTTCTGATTCCCTTCTCCAAGGGCAGGGATCACTGGCTTCCTTTCTCCTACACCATCAATAAAGCGAGGCCTAGCTTGGGAAATTTGTAGCTCCACAAGTGTTCAGCCCACCAGCAGCCTTCCCATTAGCCTCCTCGATGCCCGGGTTCGAATTGAACACAATCAGTTGGATGAGGCAGGGCATAGCCAAAGGAGAAGGAAACTTGGAGCCAGATATTATGACTCAGTTCTGCTGTCATCATTTACCAGGCGGGAACTTCAGCCCGGTCACTGTACCTTTCTGAATTTGGTCTTTTTTAGCCATAAAATTGGGATGATAATTTCTACCACATGGAATTGTTATGAAGTTCAAATGACGTGTCTATGGAAGGATTTATAAACCGTGACTTCACCAGCCCTTGGCAGTTATCTTTAGCAGTCATTCATCTATTCACACTCATTTATTCATCTGCCAGCAGGTCTTTATTGAGAACCTAATGCCTATTCTAACTCCAGTGAATAAGAAATAGTGTCCTTTAGGATCAGCTTCCTCCTTATTCCTTAAGGATCAATGATTAGCCAAGGATGGGAGACCCAAAGCCACAAACGTTCCTGTGTTCATGCCAGTTCTTCACCCAGACAAGCATATACCGTTCCTCTACCTTCAAGGAACTTCACTTTTATAAAAAGATATAGCTCCCCAAAGCCCAATTTATAGAACTCTCAAAATATAAGAAAATTCAGGTCATTTTTTTCCTACACATTTTCATATATTACTCATATATGCCCAACAGGAACTAAATTTATCTACCTCTCCCAGCTAAGCCATCTGTTGCATGTAAACATCAATGATGCATACATCTCGTTAGGATTCTCCAAAAAAATCTGACAACCTAGGGATATTAAGCATTTGGTGTTGAGGCTGACATTACAGTGGAAAATTAAAAGATCCTTGCATTAAAATGGATCTGTAATAGATTTACAGAAACCTTGGCAAGAGAAGGGAAATACAGTCCTGGTGGAAGAAGGCCTATCCATCGATGCAGAGGACCAAGCAGCAAGTTGTTGACAGTGTCATTGATATGACAGGAGGAACTCATTCTGAAATCATTCAAAGGGAAAATATCCTTTTCCCAAATGCAAACCCCCATGTCCAGTTTTACCCTCCTGGGTCCCGCAGGCGAAATCCACATACATCGTCAATATACACGGAGGCTAAATCTCCTGCAAGGAATAGTTCTATTCAGTATACGTTTGTGGCATGTATTCTATCAACATTTGTTTCATGTAAATTATTTATTGGCCTAAATTACTGTTCCGATGGAAAGAAGTTGCAAATTAGACTAACCATGAAATCAATGTTCTCTCTAAATTTAGGGTAAACTGACTTGCCAATTGGCCTTAGTGATTTTTCTTTTTCTCTTCCATACAGTAGCAAATGAGAACCCTTCTCTGTTGCGTTAGGAAGAAACTCAGAATAGGGAGGATGAAATGAGCTCGCACACAGCCTCACCCGCACTGGAACGAGCAGTGATAGAGTGAAGACGCGGTGTGGGTTTACCCTAATCCTTAGAATGGCCACCTGGCAGCAGGTGTGCCCGGAGAGGCGGCACATGTGGCAACACGCTACATCCCACTGAGCACTTGAGCCCAACCAAAGTCAAGTCCTCAGTATCAACATTGAAGGGGATGAACTTGATCCTGTTCCCATGAACACTTGCTCTGAGGAGCTCGTCCCTTTCTAACTGATCCTAGCTTATTGGGGCGGCGTCCTCTACATGAAGATGGTAAAAATGAACGAGCTCATTTGTTCCTGTAGAACCTGACAGGGAAACTTACCAGATCAATATACAGTAAATAAAAAGTGTATCTCTCTTCCTCCTTCTGCTGTACAAGCAGCATTCCTCCCCACTATAGAAAAATCTTGTCTCCATCAAGAGTTCGCTCCAATTTCAACCTCTACTCTTCACTACAGGCCATTGATTGTTCTAGATCAACAGAGACCCCTGAAATAAAGCCCTCCAGGGTATCTTCAGCACTTTGGTGACCCAAGGAAAGCCTTCATGTGTTTGTAAAGTGTATTTTCACTATGGCTATGACAAATCCAGGTATATATTTTTATTAGTTTAGTTCTATTCTAAATGTTCACAGGAAATTCGAAATACTTGTTGAAAATTTAAAATTTATTATCAGTCTTTTTGCCAAGAAGAAAAAAGGCACGTGGCCGCATTTATTTCTGTTCATCCAGGACACCTTGCATTGTACAAATTACCATTGGGAGAATGACAACTTTGAGGGAGAAAGGAATGACACTCGTGTTGTATATAATCAGAACCATCAAAATATGGGAGTGGGGGTGGAATATGCCTTAGTATTTAAGGCAATGTCCTAACTCACCTGTTTTATGAATGAGAATTTTAAGACTCTGCATTTGCTGAAATAAGGGGTTCCCGCCAATGTCTACCAACAGGAAGGATGTGGGTATACCACAGGAATTCAGGAATAACTATTATGTGCTTCTGAGCCTCACAGCGCCTCGTGAGTCAGCGCAGTCAGTTGACTTGGTGCAGGGGAGCTTGGAGTGACAGCGAGAAGTGGCTGAGGTGTGCTGTCAAATAGACTGGTGGCTGATCCCGTATCTACAGACCCATTAACTCGCTTAGAAACTTCATTTTTCAAACTGTTTCAACAAATTTCCTTAAAAGAATGAATCAAGAATTGCACTTAGAAGCACTGATCATAACTTCTTGCAGAAATTGGTAAGAGGCTAGGCCGCCGCTTACTCGCTACAGCAGTTTCTTGTTAATACTGTAACACATGACTACAAACGTAGTAGCTTAAAAATCTGACAGTTTGGGGGCACAGAAGTCTGAAAGGGGCCCCCCTTGGGCTAAAATAAGATGCTGGCAGGGCTGCGTTGCTTCTGGAAGCTCTGAGGAAAATCTGGTTTCCTTACTTTTTCCGGTGTGTTAAAGTTCACTTCTATTTCTTGGACCGTGGCCCTTTCCTCGTATCATTCCCACATCTGCTTCTGCCATCCTATCTCCTACCCTCTCTCTCTGACTCTCCCGCCTCCCCCTCTTCTTTGAAGAACCCTTATGACAATACTGGTCTGTGGAGATAAACCATGAGCATCGCGCCAACCCCAGTTCCTTCATTCAATGACATCTGCACAAATCCCTTGTCCACGCAGCTTCCAGGGGGTCACACATGGACATCTGGTTGTGTCTGCCATGCTTGCTCTCTCTTCTCCATTCGTTCTAAAGTGGGAGCTCTTCAGTGATGGTCCAGAGCCCACTGGCAGGCTGTTAAAAAATGCAAATTCTTGGGCAAAATCAGAAACGCTGGGAAAATGGTCCCCCCACCTGTGGGCCTCTAGGTGATTCAGGCTTAGGTCTGGAACCTCTGACCCAGTCTTGCATATATGGTGTATATTACTCCTGTCAGCCTTCACTGCTCTGATGAGCGTTAGGCACATCTCCTGGGTTCTAGTGAGCTTTACAAGCAGTAGCAAGGATATACGTATTGGGGAGGATGAGGAGGCCTTGAATTCTCCCGCTAGACCTCAAAGTCTTATGGGAAATCCATTTCCTATTGCATCCAATTTCCTTTTAACAACTTTTTCATAAATGTTTTCCCGGAAGACCCCCAAGCACACCCCGAGTCTGTGAGATGCGTGATTAGTTTAGGCAGCACTTACTCTGGGCGTTGTGTGTTAGGAACTCCAAAAAATTGTCTTGGAATCTCATTGTACTCCTCATCTCAGTTTTACAAAATAGATAAAATGCTTCAGTATGAAGAGATTGGAAAGACAAGCTGCACATCAGTTTCTTTACCCAAAGTACACACAGCTAAACATGGCAAAATATTCCCGAATGAAATAAAAAAAGAAAGATGGGGAAAAGAGAGATCTCTAAAGTCACTAAAATACCAGGTGGACAAGATCCAGAGTTATATCCATCTGACTTCATACTCAGCTTCATTCCGTTGTCAGCACTGTCTCCAATGCATGTGTGTGTGTGTGTGCAGGTACATAACCATAAGCATATATCATTTTTCATACTGTTAATAGATGATAGATATGAATAATGACTGATTTAAGCTATAAATCATGGATTATAACTAGTTATTATGAGATTTTAGTTTGAGTCACACCAATATAGCTAAGTTGCAGAGAATCTTTGCAAACACATAGACAAAACCTAAAAGTAATTATCTGTCAGCACTTATAAATCCATCTTTATGTTTTCTATTTATTTTGTCTGTGGCATATAGAAAGACTGAATATGCCTTCAAGGAGGCATCTCTATCTTTGGTGCGTTTTCCTCTCCCCGATGAATCTTATGCAGATCACTTACTCATTAGTCATACTCTCATTTACTCATGTCAAAACATGTCTATTTCATAACAGTTACTAATAATATTGTTGACATACTTAGAGAAAGGCTGATTCCTCTTTAAGACTTTTATCACAAGTATATTCCATGGAATTTTCCATGGAATGTGTGCCCATGATGGCAACAGTTATTGAATAGTTTTGTTGTATACATGGTATTGGACTCCCTGCCCCCAGTGTAGGGGTTCATAACTTGGAATCCAGTGACTAGTAGACACCTGGACAAAATTCCAGGAACCCATGACCTTGAAACCACCAAATCCTATCCATTTATTTATTTAAAAACACTGATTTTGAGGAGAACACAGTTGTCATCAGACTACTAAAGAAGTTCATGGTAAAAGAAAAAACAACCTGATTCAATGAAACTCTGCTTTATAATATGTTAATGTTGCATGCACATTCAACAGTACTCATTTGTATCATTCACTTTAATAAACAATCAGATCAATGAAGAGTTAATGAACAGAACACTGATCCAGCCATTGTTCTAGGTCACCATCGCAGTTTTATTCTTGCTCACAGGAAGTTTACTCTTCTTTCTCTCAAGAAGTTTACAGTTGATCCAGAGAGATATTCGTAAAAAATAAAAATTTATTCATTCGACTGCCGTAGTAAATGGCTAACCTTATATAAGGTTATAAGAAAATATTAGAACCAGTGCTTTCATACTGACCCCACCACTTGATTTAAAGTAGCATATTTTGGAAACAACCCAAATGCCTCAAAACAGACAAATGGGTCAGAAAGTTGTGTTATATGTACATAATGGAATATTATCCATCAATCAAAGAAGACAAACTTATGTCATTCGCAGCAACATGGATGGAGCTAGAAGGAATCATGTTAGCAGAAATAAACCATATGAGGGATATAGGAAAACAAACAAATAGATGAGAGAATTTTTAAACTGTCAACAGAACTGAAGCATAAGCCAGGCATGCTGGGACACACCTGTAATCCCAGCTACTTGGGAGGCTGAGGCTAGGAATCACTTGAGTCCACAGGTTTGAGACAATCCTGGGCAACATAGTGAGACCTAGTCTCTAAAAAAAAAAAAAAAAAAACAACAAAAAACAAACAAACAAACAAAAACTCTGAAGCATAGAGCAAGGGGAGAGGGATGGGCACAAGATATTAAGATGGTTCATGGATGATAAGGAGGTGGGAGAACCTCAGGGCAGACAATGATGTAAAATAAATATAATTTAAAATTATAAAAATAAAATAAAGTACCATATTTTTATGTGACTAAAAGTAATGATTGGCTGAACACCAGACTTCTACATCTCTATTTCTGATGGAAAACTCATTCACACCAACCATTCTCTACTGGAACTGCACCTGCAGCTTTTTCCTGGGAGTGTTAAGCAGGGTTGGATAACTAAGCAATATTTGAATCTGTTTGACATTCAGGCATTCATTTTGCTAGGAGCATTGCTTAAAATTCATAACCAACAGTTATGGTGAGATGTTACAGAACGTGATGGATGTATGAATTTGGAAACTCTTAATTTTTATAAATGATTTAATATGCTAATATGAGTTTCAAGATATAGAATCATTTCACTGTAATTATGGTCTTGATATAAACCATAAATTTCCAATTGATGAATATAATAAAAACATACATATACACACATATATAATTTGTTCCCTTATTCTGTCAGTCAAGTAGGCACATTTATTATACTACTTGAAAACATGAACGTATATATTTACTGAATTAATGCGTTGAATATCGACTCTACTTCCAAGCACTAGAGGATATACAGTAATTACTAGGGCACTCTTAATTTTTTAATGGACTTGATATTCAAACAATCACAGAATCAAACAAGATCCAAATGCCAAAACGACTAGTCCAGGCCGGGAAAGTTTCTTTCTGGAACTAGTCACATGAGATCACCCATCTCTGAGGAAGCCAAGAATGCGGAGCACCTCCTAGCAACTAGACCTCAAACACCTCCACATTCCCCCCACTTGGCATCATTCCTCCCACTTGGCATCTCCGCCTCACACACAGTGTGTCTACATGTCCAGGCCGATGAGCTGTTTCCACCTCATTCCCTTTACTCTTGGTTCCGCAGAGAGCAACATGACGCTGCCTCTGCCAGCCTGGATGTTCGGATTTACTTGCTGACTGAGGCCTCCACAGGCCGAGGGAGACTAACTCCAACCCGCAGAAGCACCCGTCTCGCACTCGCAGTGAAGTACAATCCTGGCGACTTGTTTGTCATAAATACTAATGATTCCCCACCTCGCGTGTCAGATAATATTTCCTTACAAATGATAGCACAGAGAAACCCTGGAGATAAATGCAGTGTGTTTGCAAACTCTGCTTCTGTGTGTGTGTGTGTGTGTGTGTGTGTGTGTGTTTGCCTCTGCCTCTGTCTCCCTGTCTTTGCATCTCTCTCTCTCATCTTTGTCTCTCTTGGTGTCTCCCCACTCCCCTCTCCACAGCCCCTGCCCTTAATGCCTCATTAACCTGGTAACTGTGAGGAGCGCTTTAAGGAGCTACTATATCCTTCATCTCTACCCTGATAATAGAGTGAAAACCAGGGAAATTGCTCTCAATGGGAACAAAATTCATTTATCACCAATAAACAGCAGCTGCCGATGCTTGATAGCCGCGCGGTCCCTCGGCACACGGGAATGTGCGTGCAGGGGGGTGCTAATAGCAGCATGGAAGGCCAGCGACGCCTGACAGACACGAGTGAGGGGATGGCGGAAAGAGATGGTAAGGGAGCAAAGATGGCATCTTTCTAGGCTGGAGAAATGGAAGTAGGAGTCTCAGCTCCGGAGACCCTGGTGGAGGGGCTACAGTCAGATCAACCTGTTATTAAGCATCAGTAGCACGGCAAGGAAGAATCAGGCCTACGTGCGTGCGGATGGTGTCACTTGCTCCGCGCCCTCCAGGCCATGCACTTCCTACCTTTGAAATCTCCCTGTGTTTACTGGGGACGCCCGTGGAACGTCTGTGGAACTCATGCAGAGGAAGCCAGTAGAATAAACCAGTGACGACGCGTTCCTGTGTAGATTTACCTCAGGGAGGTATTCTGTTGAGGTGGTTTTGGTTTTGTTTTTAACAATCTACAGCTTCTTTCATTTTTACTTTTGTAGCCAAAACTAAAAGACACTTGGAGAGACCGGTGTAGGAGAGACCGGTAGGGAGGCTGACAGTGGCCGGCGTCCTCAGATGTGGTGTCGCCTTCCTGCCCAGCTTTCTGGGACCTGCTTCAGAACCCTTCTCCCAGGGTTCCCCACCAGAAGGTGCCTTAGACTAGGGGCAGCTTTCAGGCCTCAGGGGCCCCACTTTGAGCCTAGCCTTTTGGTTGGGATTTGCCCATGAGGTAACTTTGGGTGTTTTAAAGGGGAAACTCTTACTAGAACCTTCTCTCTCTGCACATGTGGGTTCTTACGACGATCTCTGACTGAGAGCTTGCTTTCCTTCTTGCGGGGAGCAGCACGCCCCCTTTTTAAAGCGTGTGAGTTTGGGGCTCTCTGGGTCCCCCTTGGCCGCACATCAGTAGGCGACTCTCAGCAGCTCACCCGGTTTTCTCTGGCCATTTCTGTATGCCCCTCTCCCGCTTCTGTGTGCAGTCGCTTTTCACAGCCTGCACCTGTGACCAGGTGTTGGCTTCCTGGCGCTTCTCTTTGGCTTCGCTTCTAGGAGTCCAGACTTGGGGGGTCTCCTCAGATGCCATAGTTTCTGCTCTTGGAACTTCTTTAACCGGAGGTGTGCATGGACCAGCCTGGGGCTGTTCCCAGGGTGGGGGCAGGGCCTTGCTCAGGGACTCACTGGGCATGTGTAGGGGATAGAAGGTGCAGCCCCCACCCGCAGCTGGAGTAGAATTCACGCTTCAGACTCCTTCAGGGTCCAGCTGAAGCTGGGGCTTGGCTTGGAAGAGCACCCGTGTTTGGCTTCTTCCGCCAATCGGCTTCTTACACGTCCTTCCGGGTTGAAATATACAAACCAACATGCCATGTCACTGACCCTAGGTGCCCCTGGGATTCAGTGGACCTCTGGGGTTTGCTTGCTAAGACACCCAGTGCCCTTTCCATCCTCTTCTCTACTTCTAATCAGGTGTCTGTCTTTTGTAACCTCGGGGTGAGCGTCTTTCAACGACTGAGACACCTGGTTCGATGGAATATGTTGTGATGCAAGTGATTATTTTGTAGAACATGTTGATGTGAACAGAACAATTTTTGTGCTTGACTAAGCAAATGGCTGAGCAGGCCTTAACTTTTAGAGTTGATTAGCCAGCTCCATGGAAATGATCAAATGTATTTGTATTTTGTCAAAAATCCAGACATGCTGAAATTAAAATCACCCATTCTATAAATAGTATTTAGTGCAAGTTTATTGGGCACAGAAGAATAGTTCCCAAAACTAGGGGCCTCCAAAAATGAAAACAGATATGAAACTCGGGGGCACGAAGTTACAGGGTGGCTGAGAAAGAGAAAATGAGCAACGTTATTCAATCTTTACTGTGATTAGTTATTACATTGGGGTTTCCAGATGGCAGGGGGTTGGTTCAAGGTGATTATCTCCTACCATTTTCAGGAAGATGACTTGGGATTCCTTTATGACTATCAGAGACATTTACAAGAAATAATCTAAGGTAAGTTTCGCTTATGTTCATGAAATGAACTAGATACAGTTTTGCTTACATGGCTTAAATGGTTTTGTCTGCTCAGGGAATTCGCAATTCTGCTCTCCATTTTGCATTTCATTTAAATCTATCTAGATTTAGTCACATTTCCCATTTAACAGCCTTTGAGAAGCATAGAGAGAAGAGTCTGTTCTGTGGATCCATATATTTTACAGAAACTGTGTAAAAGCAGAATACAGAGCAGAATATTAATAACATTTCCGATTTTATTATGATTATAGACAACATGTGATTTGCAATGAATTTTAAAGGCCCAAGAGAAGTTTACTGATGCTAATTATAAAAAACATTTTGACAGCCACCATCTGGAGCAATGCTTAAGTGAATATAAGCTGCTAAAAATGAGTTTAATATGATAACCAGTTTATTGGGCAGGTTACAGAAATATCTCTCTTACAAACTATTCATCGGGGATTGAGATCATTTGCTCAAACTTTTCTAACATTTCACTCCCAGTTTGAAAGAAGAAAACACAACCACCAAAGACCAAGACTTAAATGAATGATAGATTCAGGACTAATTGATGCCTGATTAAAGCTATTCAACCATGACCATGTTGAAAAGTAGAAGCAAAAATGGAGCCTGACAGGAAATCCCGTAATTACTATGACAAAGAGATGGCGGTCTCAACGCTAAATGAAAAATGGAAGTATCTTACATTTTCCTGGGAAAGGAGGCTCTGTGTTTTTTACTCGTAAATGGTGAAACTTATTCAATATGCTTCAATACAGGAAAAAAGTAGTGTGTGCATTATCCCACATCATTGTTAAGCATTAATTAATCTACTTGCTTCAAATAATGAAATGACAGCATAGCTACAATGCCCGTTCACCAACTCAGCCTGTACATGAGTGAATTTCAGATGTGTAGAGTCTACTCTACACAATTTGTAACAGAAGATGGGGTGGCAGGGTGGGGGTGTGGGTGGGAGGAGGATGGGTGGCAGTGTGTTTCTATGGTGCCTATTCAAAAATAACTTCTAGTAAAGCAGATTTAAGATATGAAGCCAGGATCTTCTATCTGCCTCATATTTGCAAGCTAAATAGCTTCTTAAAAAGATTTCTCTCCGTTCTTCATATTTTTACAAGAACAGAAAACACACTCAATGGTGTTTGATGGATTGCAACCATTTGGGTTGTGCTTTTGTTTATGATCTAGACTGCCCTTCACTTAGTCTGTCCATCAACATTGGGCACCAGAGTTTGCAGGCACTGGGAATTCCAACTTCCCTCATGAAGTTCACAGGTCTGCACTGGAGATGGACGATAGATAACAGCACCAATAATGACATGACAAGTACTAAGATGGATGGATGGATGGATGGATGGATGGATGGATGGATGGATGGATGGATGGATGGATGGATGGATGGATGGATGGAAAATGGGTGGACAGATAGATAGAGAGATCAATTAGGTTCTGGGACCCCTGACTGGGGGGAAAGGAAAGGGCATGGTGATGAACAGTAGGAGAGGAGAACATAGATGTTTGAACATAGAACATTCAAATTTGTTCCTAAATGGAGAACAAATTTTTTCCAAATTCAAGGGAAAAGTAAACACTTACAGATCTAGGGAACGTCACAAGCAAAGAAAGTGTGGCGTCACAGTACTCACAGTGGGTTTATCCAAGACTGACAAACACACAGACTCCCTCTCTCTGGCTAGTCAGCATAGCAAGACCAGAACACACTAGCATAGCTATAAGCCAAATTAAATTTGGAACCCCCCTGATGCATGCTGATAGAATAATCTGGAATGTATTCTGGGAAGAATCAAACTCAGTCCTCATCTAATTGGCAGTGGGGGGATCGTTTCCATGTCCTTTGTGGTATACACGCACTTGGGCTACGCTGCATGTATCAAGGACTGTCAAGCTGGGAAGTGGGACCATTTCCAGCCCCCACCAGCTGGGGAGGAAAAGCCTTCTAATATAAAGCAGTCTCAGTCTGGTTTAATTGACTGGACAGAGAAGGCCTCAGTGGGTAAAAATTTTCAGTATCTCTGTCTCTGGAAGGGACAGAAAAAGGCAGGCTCGAGCACATGTCAGCAGAGCCAAAAGAATGAAACTCACTGGCAAAGTTGTAAAAGCAAGACAAAAATAGTAACCCTCAACATTGAGAAATTGCTGCCTACTCTTCTCCATGTTGATATTCCACATTCTCTATATCTGAAAATGCCTTCACAACCTCGCTAGGAATTATTAGGGGCCTCCTCCATGTAGACACTGGCAAAACGCTTCCAACGAAACCTCAAGACAACATGCAAGAATCTTCTGGAAATCGTAGGCTAAAACTAGTCCATCATTCCCACATGTCATTTTTGCTTCATGAAAATTAAGATATTCTGTAAGAAAACTATAATGAATATAATATGGATCCCTGTGAGTTTGTGTGTGGGATTCGCTCCATGTTTGATGGGGAAACAAAAGCCTTCAGAGAAGCTTTGCATTTTCTGTGGTAGCTGTGTGCTCTCTCTCTCTCTCTCTCTCTCTCTCTCTCTCTCTCTCTCTCTCTCAGCCACGAGAACATTCATGGAGAAATCTGAGTGGTGTTCCCTTTCTTTCATCCTAACACATGCGATGTTCCCTGCTTGACACCTATAGAGGTTAAGGCTCACAGAACTTATTCGTTTTCCCCAAATGTTCCAGCTCCTTAATTAGAAATTTGCCACTGATATTTCAAATCTTAGCTTGAGCAGTAATGAATGTAAGACAAGCAGATATGGGTCAACCTTCACTCCTCGGTGCAAATTATTATATATTAGCACCGACATTGCCAGCTGTCATCTTATACCATGGTTTCCGTCAAAAGAAAAAAATTAACCTTTTTTTAATCTGTGTTCTGTACGAATGATGTACTGAAAGCTTTGAAGGCTTCTCCTAGGGACCGATTTCTGGATATAAAATTTGCCCTAAACTTTTAGTTGTGTTAGGAAGCAGTGCCTAACTGTCATGAGGGATACCAACTCTTCCTGTGTTCATTTTACTTCATCGGAGAGATGGATCTGTGAGCAAAGGCACGGACAACTGGCCGAGTCTTGAAGAAAGACTTCAGAAGTGATTATCATAACTAGGCCCACCATCCAGGGGACGGTGGGGAGAGCTACGACACAAGACCTCCTCTGGAAGTCACTGTCCCAACCAGGGGACCAAGGGTCCAGGGGTCCAGTGTCTTTTTCATCTTTGTGATCCAGACACAGGCAACATCACCTACATGAACATGATGTGTTGCCCACAGCTCTATGCTTGGTACCCGGGGCCTTGCCCAGGAGTGTGTTTCGGTATCCTGCATCCACAGCAGCCACCCAGAGTATCTAAAAAGGTTGGGAAACTAAAAACTCCATCTACCAAACTCCTTTGACACTCATTTTCCAGATGTGAATTCTGCCAACTATGTATACTCAGATGATGATGGGAACTGGGAGGGGAAAAGAGAAATTATTATCTGTGTTTGGGGTGCATGAAAACACACCCCAGCAGCAAGGATGCTGACTAGAGCTATTCCCAGACCTGAACTGTTGTCATATTGGCAGATGACATTGGCGTCAAGCTGGAGATGACCTCCTGATTTTTGAGCCTTCTGGGTCCAATAGTTCTGTGAGTGACCCATCCCCTATATTAAATTTCTTTCTGCTTGAGCTACCCAGAGATGCTTCTTTCAGGGAGCATGATGGGACTTATATCTCCAGTGCCACCATGTTTGTTACTGGCAAAAATAAAAGGACACATATGAATGAGACCATCCAGTATTTCTCTTTTTCTTTCTGGTTTATTTCCACTAGCATGATTCCTTCTAGTTCCATCCATGTTGCCACGCATGGCATAAATTTGTTCTTTTGATTGATGTATAATATTCCATTCTGTACATAGACTACAGCTTCTTGATCCATTCATCTACTTTGGGGCTGACAACGATGTGAATAAATAATTAAATAATTAAAAATAAAAGGACACAAACAGGCAAGTGAAGCTCTGGGGGTATGTGTGTGCTTTCCCCCTGTTTTCAGTTGTTTTGTTTAAGGATGGTGTGCTACTAGCAGTATAGCTTGCATGGGTTGCTTGTAGCCCATCTCAGAGTGACTGCTGCTCTGCATGAGGTGAGTTAGCCTTGACCTCATGGGAACCCTGACCACAGTGTAGTTATCCGAAGAACCAGGGTGAGACTGGAATCTTACTTGGGAGTTGGTCTAACAAGTCAAAACAACTCCTTTCCATTTTTACCAGTACGGAAGTCGTGAATGGTAGCATCCAATTCAAGGCCTACATCTGATGTCACTCAATGCAGGGGATGATTTTTATAAGAGTCACGACTTAGCAGACCCCTCCATTCATATCAGCCCTGGCTTTAGTGCAAATGATTTGTTTGAAGGGCATCAAAATCAAATGCTTTGCTGGAAAAGGTTCTCCACTTTTAAGGACGCGGGTGATTGAATTGAACCACCCAGATAATCCGGAATAACCTCACCATCTCAACATTCTCAACATCATCCTGGCTGCATAAGCCCATCTGTTGCTTGTGAGGTTCTAGAGACAAGGCGGCCATTCTCTTGGGGCAGCTGTCATGTCACCTTGCACAGGCTGTGGTAGTGCAGAGGGTGAGGGGCAGTGTCTTAGCTCACTGCCCTGGAAGTGCACAGCACCACTTTTGCCCCCGTCTTGCCGCCTGGCTCAGGTCAGAATTGGAGGCAGGAAAGACATCAGTTTGTCTTCTTTGATTGCAGAATACTATTCCACTGTAAATATATGATATCTTTTTCAGCCATTCGTCAGTTTGGGGGCATTTTGGGTTGTTTCCATATCTTGGCAATTGTCAATAGTGCTGCAATAAACATCTGGGTACAGGTGACTTTTTGAATTAGTGTTTATGTGTCCTTTATTTAGATTCCTAGAAATGGGATTGGTGGGTCATATGGTACCCATTTTCACTTGCTTGAGAGTCCTCCACACATCCTTCCAATGTGGCTGGACTAGTTTGCATCCCCACCAGCAGTGTAAGAGTGTTCCTTTCTCTCCATATCCATGCCAGCACTTGTTGTTGCCCGGTTTTTTGATATGGGCTGTTCTTACTGGTGTGAGATGGTATCTCATTGTGGTTTTGATTTGCATTTCTCTGATTAGTAGTGATGTTGAGCAATTTTTCATGAGTGTATTGGCCATTTGTATTTCCTCTTTGGAGAATTGTCTTTTTAGTTCTCCCCATTTTTAACTGGGCTTTTTGCTTTGTTTTTGTTAAGTTGTGTGAATTCTTTCTGTATCTTTGTTATCAGACCCATATCACTTTTATGGAAGGCAAAAATTTTCTCCCTTTCAACTGTGTTCCTCTTTGTTTTGGTTATTGTCTCTTTTGCTGTACAGAAGCTTTTTAGTTTGAGGTAGTCCCAGATGTTTATGTTTTCCTTCATTTTTTTGTTAGCTGTAGATGTTAGTGGAAATAAGTCAGAAAGAAAAACAGAAATATGCGATGGTCTCATTTACGTGTGGAATATAGGGGAAACAAACAACTGGACACAAGAAAAATTTGAAACTACCAACAGAACTGAAGCATAGAGCAAGAGAGGGGGAGGAAGGTAAAATCAGGGGAGAGATGGGCACAAGAGATTAAGATGGTTCTCGGGTGATAAGGTGATGGGAGAACCTTGGGGGGTGTGTGTGCAATCAAAAAATTAAAAAAATAAAAACAAAGAATAGGGGGCAGGAGACCTGCCCAGCCGAAGGCCTGCTTCCCAGGAAGAGGGAAGAAAGGGAGCCATCTCTGTCACCTCCCCATCGGCCACACATGCCCCAAACCACTCGCCAGTGAACCAGAACCCCCTCACAGCCCTCCGAGCTTGCATGTTTTTAATTGAAGCTGAGATGCGGAAAGCATTAATTCAGTAGAATTGACTTTAATTGTACAGTGAGCAGGATGGTTGTTATAGGAACCTACCACAGCTGAAGAAAAAATAGGAGGGAAATGAGACTGAAGTAGCTGCATCGGCTATTTATTTGGCTACTTTTGTTAAAGTGATCATGCTTCCTGATTAATTATTTATTAATTATCATCACATTATCATCTGCCTAGGCAAATCCTGAACTTAGAGATAAGAGCAAAAGAAAACACTAAGAAAACTAGATGAAGCTAGGAAAGAGTGAAAATTTCAACACTTCAAAAATGTATTTTTTCATCATTTTTATCAAGTTTTCTTTTTATTTCTTAGTAGAGTTGCTTTCTATGAACACAGTTTTTAAATTTATTTATTTAACATTGGCAAATGATTATTAGGATACCTCCCCCTCCCTCTGACACCCTTGCAATCACTCTGAACCCTCTCTCTTTGTTATTCATCAAGTCCACTAGTCTCCTGTGGTGGTGTGCTTTCTCAGGGTGAGGGATTGTGTTCTTGGGACATGACACACGGTGCTGGTGCTGGTAGGCTTCAGTCTTATCCTTGCTTTGGGCAGCCAGTCTGTGCTTGTTTGCGGTCTGTCAATGGTTTCCCGTTGTTGGTTGTCTTTCCTCTGTTCTCTGCTGTTTTGCTGCTTCTTCATCGTTCCGGCGGCTGGTGTAGGGGGCTCGCCCCGGTCATTGTCGGTCAAGGAGTTTCTCCATGGCACAGGCACCTGTGAATAGTCAATGGAGATCATCTCCTCTCCCTTTGTTTACCCCTTCACTGTGAGGCCGATACCATGACTCTGTGGCCTTCCTCTCCCGTGGTATGGTGAGGAGCGCCTTGCTCTCTGAGATGACATCTTGGAGATGGGATTTCAGTTCATCCGTTCCCGGTAGGCTTGTAGATGTCACTCCATGATACTTGTGCATAGAGCAGTTTTGCCAGTCTCACATGCACTGGTTCTCTCCATAGTCCATCTCTTGTGTCCTCTGATGTAGGGGTTGGATGTTTACCTGGTCCCTCACCCATTCTGAGACAATGTTTGCATTATTTGTGCACGTTTCCCTCCTGAAGGCTAACTAGAGTGAGAGTGAAATAGAGAGGGCCTCTACCCTCCCCCCACCCCGGCCCATCCTGGCCCATGCGCTGGCACCTCCCTGAGCTAGGGCGGAGCCCGGATGGCCATACAGGTGCTGCCTCAACTTCCCCTGGGATGGGAGCGCAACCACGCCATGCTGGGACCATCCAAGCCTGCAGACAACTGTGCCATGCAGTTATCCGCTGGTGGACGGAGGCTAGGACCCACGCCCAGACACTCCCCTCAGGCTCACCAGCGGAGGGTCCCATCCCAGGGTGCCACATGCCTTTGACCCCAACAGCTGAGGTCCCCGGGTGTGCAGGCAGCCCTACGGCTGCCCCCTGGTGGCGGGCCCTAGGCCCCGCCCTCCATATGAACACATTTAGTCATTTGTGGAAGAACCTTTATGCATTAAAGTTTTTTAAAAATTGAGGTAACACTGATTGATGTATTGAAGTTAGATAACAAGGAAGCCTTTTAAGACTATATGAAGTTTTTCCTGAAATATATTCATTTAGAATGAGCAGCCCAAATGTCCTTCTTTTCTTTAGAAGCTCTCGGCAAGACCAAAACAGACATCATGTGAGTCTATTTGGAAGCAGATTTTGAGTCTTGAATTATAGCGAGGAAGGCACGCCAGCCCAGTGCCTCTGATGGAGCGGGTGTCCGGTGCCATTGAGCATTTTAG
The DNA here is from genome assembly GCA_004024945.1 of Uropsilus gracilis. Lineage (NCBI taxonomy): Eukaryota > Metazoa > Chordata > Mammalia > Eulipotyphla > Talpidae > Uropsilus > Uropsilus gracilis. The sequence continues at coordinate 10,904 of PVHY01016115.1, read as the reverse complement.
CTGTCCCTGCAGCTGGTTGTCCGTGGATGAATGTTCCCAGCCCCTCCTTGTTCTTGCATTGTGTTCTTTCACGACTGGTTGTCACCCACACATTGCAGCCTCACTCCTCGCCTTCCATGGTTTGGGACTTGGGCACCTTCTGAAGCCACCCCTTCCAGAAAGGGCAGAGTGGGATTGGGCAGCACGTTGCTTGAAGAGCCCTGAATGGCAGGGTGAATCCATCCGAGGCATCTGGTGAGTCCTCTACGCTTAGCTTCCCCACCACCTTTCCATGCCCAGTTCATCCTATGACATCCCCCAGTAACAATATAAAGTCAAAACAAAAATCTGATGAAGTTACCCCACTGCTCACCAGTCTTCAGTGGATTCTCCTTCAAATAGAAACAAAAACATTTGGACAACGACCTCTAGTTTCTACAGAACTTGACCCTTTACTTTCTCCTTCAATGCCCTCTCCTTTGACTCTTTTCATTTGCTCTTCCAGTCATGCTCCCCATTGTCTCAGGGCCTTTGCACTTGATGAGCCTCTACTTGAAACCCTTATTCATTGAGTTCTTATCTGTGTCACTACTGTTCTACTTCATGGAAACTAAGCACACCAAACCTTCTTATCTTGGACTCTTAGGTGGTGCTTTCTTTACTTGCTCTGGTTTTCCTAGCTAAGGAAATTCATACCTTGAGTTACCTTATGCCACAACTCCCTTTGTTTTCTACATTCTTAACATGCACAAAATGGTGTGCTTGTGGCCTGTCTTGTTGTTTTAGAATATGATCTCTCTGCTGGTCTTGCTCTTTACTAGTGCCAAGAACTGTATGGGCAGTTGGGGAGAGGGGAGGTGCACTACATGATTCCCTAAACTCGGTAACTGGTGCATCAGAACTCGGCATGTGCTTAGATGACTTCCATAGGAAGTGCATCTATTGGCATAAATTCTCATCTACTATAATCGCACATTGAAATTGTACCTAGCAATAATATGATAAATCGACCAACCGACCGACCAACCAACCGAGAGTTGATTTTAGGGATGGTTGTTCTAAGATGTCTTTACTTTTGTTTACTTTTGACTATAACAGTAATTCTCAACAAGGTAGAAAAATCCAGATGTTAGGAAATATTTTTAAAGCTGTGATTGTCTCGCTCATGCCTGTAAACTTCAGCCTATGAAGCGGCCGGGGCTAGGGATTGCAGTTAGAGTCCCGCCTGGGGCCCGTAGTGAGACCTAGTTCCAAAAAAATAGCTGGGCATGGTGGCGTGCGCCTGTAATCCCAGCTACCTGGGAAGCTGAGGCTGGGGATTGCTTGAGTCCGTGGTACCCCGGGCAACGTGAGCCTGCGGTTCCACGGGCAAAAATCATGAGACCTAGTCTCAAAAAAAAAAAAGCTGTGATTGTCTCTTGCTAAGACATGAGGGGACAAGACAACAGTCAGCTCAGGCGAGAATGGGCATGCCTTGTCAACACAGGAGTTGGGGTAGGTTAGGGTGTTTGTATGGACACTTCCAATGGCATCCAAAGAATCTTCTAGTGCAACAGTACTGCTATGTTCTTGGTCTTGTCTTCACAGTAGAGACAGACTGCAGTCGACTGCTAGCTGTTTGACTATCAGTATCACATGAGACAAAATAAAATGACAATCAAGAGCCTAGGACTCTTGGACCAAAGCAAAAAGAGCAAAATAGTTTTGTTCTTTTTTGTCTAAGGTAACAATAATCAGAACTGAGGCTCTTGGGTCATCAAGGTGGGTGGCAGAAGAAAGACATTCTTGCAAAGAGAAAGTATCAGGGCTAGGAGTCGGTTGGTACAAATGTAGTCATGAAAAATTATTTTGTATCCGCACCCGGTAAAAGAGGACATCTCAGGACATTGCATAAATATTTAAAGCACAACTTTGAAAAGAACATTTGTTTCCCTTGAAGCAGGAGAACTTGTCCCCCTCCAACAGACACTCTCAGGTGCACTTCACTCTATCAGAAGTGTCTGTGAATTTCTCAGAGTCCACTGAAAATCCCATTGACATTGAAAAACTGCCTCTTAATCTATTTTGTCTCCATAAGAGATTAAAACTTTTCTTTTTACACAAGCCTGAAGGTTATACATAAAATGGGGCGTAGCTAGGAAACATGAGTGGTTATGGGAGTGGGGGTGGGAAGGCGAGGCTGGGGGGTGCATCACTCCCAAGGAACGAGGAAGATGCATTGTGGGAATGGGATCATTCTATATTCTGCTGGGAAGAGCATGAAGCTGTTCTACATAGGCCAGTTCTATGGCACGTGAGTCTATGCATGGGACACTATTGCTTAGAGCTACACAGTCATGGACATACATGTGCACACAAATAAATGCAAGCAAAAACTGGTAGAATCTAAATGATGCCTGTAGATTGTACTGATGTCAGTGTCCAGGTTTTGATGTATGACTGTTAGTTACACAAGATGTCATGATACAGGGATAGTGACGCAGCTGAAAATGGTATTGGATGACACACTGCCCTGGTGGGCGGGGTCTGAGAGAAAGACCCATGAGAAGAAGTGAGAAGTGTGAAAGGGCGCATAAAAAAAGAGGAACCAGAGATAGGAGAAAGAAAATGAGAATGGCAAACTGATAGAACAGGCCCATGTGGCGTGACCCGGGGAAGGCCCTCTGGAAGAGTAAACTGGTGGTGGCAAGGAGCCATGGTAGAAGAGTGGTCGGCAGAGAAGTAGCCTGTGTGGAGTCAGGTGTCAGAATGGCAGGCTGGGGTGACCAGGAGCTGCTGAGGGCAGGCATGGTGGATTTGGCCAGACGCTGCCAAAGCAGGCCTAGTAAAGGAAGTGCATGCCTGGCGCCACAGCAAGGTGGCGTGACTGGTACCTGGTGATAGCAGGGATTTGGAAAACTGATTTTGCATCAGCATTTGTTGGAAAAGTTTGAAGCGCCTTGAGAAGTGGAGCAGTTCAGAACACTGGAGAGAGAAGAAGCAAAGAGAAGACGGAAAAGAAAGACTGAACTTTGCAAAGTGCCTGCCTCAGGTTTGGAGGGGCAAAGAGGCACCATCTTGGACATGTGTTTGGAACTTTAGGACTAAATGGTACTTGGGGTAAAATAACTGGCCACTTGTGACATTAAGAACTTTTTGGTTTCCTTGTTGATTTCCTTTGTTAATAAAACCCTACTGTTAAATTACCTTTGACTGGCAACAGCTACGCACGGATGTTAAGAACCTGAAATAATCTGGGCAGCAGAAGCCGCATTTAAAAAATGCCACATTTTAAAAATGCCACTTTTTTCCTTGTGGCTTACTGGTTGGAAGCTTCTGCCCATTTTGACCTGATTTCATCAGTATCCCGAGGAGCTGGGCTGAGGATCCCCAGAGGTTCTCAGTACTACTGTTCAACTTAAGAGTCTTTAGTTCAAAATGTAATGTTTTTAAAAAGATGAAAAATAAGACATCAGGGTTATTGTCAATGAGAGAAGAAAGAGCTGGGATATGTTTCATGTCATCCATGGAAAGCTGCCTCAGCTCCCCAGAACTCCCAACCTGCTCCCCTGGGTGACAGGCGCTCCTCAGTAGAAGGGACCTGCAGACTTGTAGCTGGAACTTTTGAGTCCCTCAGCAGGGAGAGCGCCAGGCAGCAGTCCTGCCCACCTGAGACTGTGCAGACTCTTTTTCTTTCTCCTTTTCCCAGTAAACCTGTCCTTTTAATGTAATAAAGAAAGAAAGAAAGATAGAAAGAAAGGAAGAAAGAAAGAAAGAAAGAAAGAAAGGAAGGAAGGAAGGAAGGAAGGAAGGAAGAAAGAAAGAAAGAAAGAAAGAAAGAAAGAAAGAAAGAAAGAAAGAAAGAAAGAAAGAAAGAAAGAAAGAAAGAAAGAAAGAAAGATAGTGGGTGTCAAGTGGGTAGGGGCAACCCACAGAGAGTGACTTCATACTGACTCCTCAAAAAAAGCTAAAAAAATGGCACCACATAGGGAGCGAAAGCTTGACATCCTACATTGTGATTTCACCTGTGCGTAAAGGTTACCTGGCCTGTGTGAGATTGAATCATATGCTTTCCAAGGTGCTTTTTGTGGCCTGCAGTTGCGTGGGTGCATCTAGGTGTTCTTCTAGTTCGCCAAATTCTCTCTGAGATGCTTGTGCTTCTAAAGCCTAAGGATGGAGTTGTCCGTCGGTTACAGGGAAACCTCAGCTATCTCTGTCCAAATAATCACTCTCAAATGTCCTCCTCCTAGAACTCTAATTGGTTCTTGAAGAACACTGGTTTTCATTTTATCCTACATGACTCTTAATTCTTGTCCTGGTTCTCTGTCTTCCATGCTCGATGTTTTATTCTGGAGCTATTTTCCGACTCACAGGCTCTTTAGCATTGTCGAATCTTTAAAACTGGCAAAGTGATTTTGTTTTTCTTCTCTTGGCTAGTTTGTTCCATTCAGAAATCCATTTGGTTAATTTTCCAATCCACCTAGTATTTTTTTCATAGCAGTCATGCCTCCTTACCATCTTAGTCAAATGGTTCTATTCTCTTCCATTCTTTGACGGTAATCCTGCCATGGTCATATCTCAAGATAAATGTGGTTCTCACTCACTGTGGCTTAGTATCCCGGAGAGTTTCCTGAGTTTGGATTGTGATCTTGAATTCAGTGGGGCATGTGTGGCCAGGATTCAGGGCTCATTCCTTCAGAGGGAATTTCTTGGCTTCCTTTAGGCACAGCAAGCATTTTCCTTGAGCACCACTCTTAGGTAAATTTTGTCTTTGTGGTTCCTGGATCGTTTGCTTAAGGACTGATGACCAATTTTTGTGGAAGACTTTTTCCCCCTGAGAGCTTGGGCCAAGACAAACTTTGTGGCTTCTACTTGTCCACTTAAAGTATATTTTTTCTTATCTGCCCTTTAAGTCTCTCAGTAAGGGTCCCAGCTAGGTATTTCTTGTAGGAGTAAGGGCAGCAGTGCTAATATAACCTGTTAAACCACTGTGAACACAGACCCTCAGAGAAATAGGCAAACAGGAAAGTTTTATTAAAAGACTCAGCTGAGGGCACTTGTGTCTCAGAAGGGAAGTCAGACCCAAAGCCTCGATCTTCACTGATACAGGTAATTTATAGGTTTTGCAAAAGCTCAAAATGCATTTCCATATAGAGACAATTTTCTGCATGACACCGTACAAAATTGGCATAGAATACACAAAATTGGCATAAAATACAATTTGTGACACTCTGGACATCGCTTAGAAATAATACCACCATGGCATCAGGCCTTTTCACCTTGGATAAGTTCTTTTCTTTTGCACAAGCTGTTTTCCTCCCAATTAAGGGAAGGGTAGGCAGTTGTGTCCGTTCATTATCTTGATTTTAGCTTTCTCACACACACACAGCCTGGCATGAGTGAGCAAACATTAGAAAAAGTTCTACAAAACCTAGTTGAGTCTCCTTCGACCTTGAGATGCCTGCATCTCAAGTCAACTTTTAGGCCTAGTGGTTAACACTTTAGGTCTCAGTCTTGAGGGGGGTTTACACTCACTCAGGAGGTTTAAGCTTTTTACAATCCTATCAGAGGTTTGTGAAGTGTGACGTTAAAGGAAAACCGCTCAGTTCCATGTTCCAGGTTTCAGGGGAGTCAGAAGCTAATGTAACCATTTGGGTCAGGCACCTCTAAAGATAACGGTAGAGGCTCCCAGCTTCCAGACAACCCCAAAGGGTGGTTCAGTGTATGACCCCAAGACTCTCCACAAAGCTTCACATCTACAGGTTACTTGTGCATCTCTGCATAACCATGGAGGGAAGAACAGTGACCTCAACTTTTCTCTTCCCTCCTCAGCTCTTTAATTTATCTGTATCTTTGGCTAAATGGAAACCAAATGGAAACTCACGGGGAGTTCTCAGGAATGTTCTTCCTACGTGTTTAGCTACTGCAATATGAGAACATTGGAACTGAGAAAGGTAATTGATGCCAACAGACAATCCAGTAGATAGAGGATGGAACTCTTGGGATTGTTGGATTTATTAAGAAGACATCATTCCCACGTTCCTCTTCAGTTGGAACCAAAGACTCATTGCCTATGTCCATATGCTAAGACCCAATCCTTAATGATACTAAAAATGGCAGTCCCCATTCTATGCACCCTATGGAAGGGTTAACTTAGATCATAATTTTATTTCTTATTTTCAGGCACCTCTGTTTTTCACCCTGTGGTTTTCTGTCATTGCGTGTGTGAATTACACACTTAGAGTGCAGTTTATTCTAGTTTGTTCAGCAGTTTTCGCCATCTTCTAGCAGGAGTTCTTTCCCATTATTAAGGTCCCCATATTGCTAAAACCATAATTATCTGTAATTTTGTTGTGAGGAGGTGTTTGAGGGCAGGCCAGGAGAGGGTGGGGGCTAGGAGGAAACTTGGATTGCCCTGGATTTCAGGACAGGCCTTTCCAGAAAAACCTGGTAGTTTCGTTCATCTCATTAATTTTTTATCTTAGCTGTTCAGCTTGGGGTTTCTGGGACATGCAGGTAATATCAGTTCAGAGCACCTGTCTTCATGCCTTTTTTCTATTGGGATATCATTGAAATAGAAAAATAAAGCATTGTGTAACTTTACGATAGGCAACATCTTGCTGCCATACATCTAGATATTGCAATATGATTATCACCATAGCAGTAACTGACATTTTTGTCACCTTCCATAACTGTCCTCTCTTTTTTTGTGGTGGGAACAAATAAAATCTAGTTTCTTTGCAACTTGGAAGTTTTTAATATAGATTTTCCTGCCCATCCAAAGATAGTATATTCCTATCTGGCCTGATTTGGTAAGCTGTTTTTCAGATCTGGGCACATATAAATTAATGAAAATAGTGTTCCTGGACCCCATAAAATGATCTACCATATCATACCAAATAGAAATATTCTGCTTTTGGATAGTGGGAGAAACCTTCACAGTAGTATTGCCTGTCATCACTATCCTGTATATAAAATCTCCAGGTTTATCTGTTTACTGGTCTCAAGCTTATACCCTTAAGCACCATCTCCCCAATTCCCTCAGCCCCTGGTAAGCACTGTGCAGTTCTCTTTCTTCCGAGTTTGGCATTTTCGTCTTTTACGTGTAAATTCTATCATATGGTATTTGTCTTTGTCCGATTTAGCTCACTTAACAATGCCCATGGGGTCTATCCTTGTTGAAGCTGTGACCCCAACATGGGCAATGTATTTGTTCATAAAATTTAGGCGTTGCCATCAGCTGTGTCTGAAAAACAAAGGTAAAAGATGGCCTAAATAGGATAGAATACTTCCTTCTTTTACTTTGTTGCAAATCCCAGTTGGGGAAGAGAAAATGAATCACCAAGAGGGTGTGCAGAGGGAAATTGGACCCTCTGCTTTTCAGGAGGGGAAAAGAGAAAAAAGATATAAAAAGAGATGAGCAGAGACTGGGAAAGAGAGAGACCATTGGGGAGAAGAGCGACATGAGAGTGGCAGGCTGGTAAAGAATAACTTGAATGACCAGGCTGGGAAGAAACCCCCTGAAAGAGAGAGCTGGTGGTGGCAAGGAGCCATGGTGGCCGGTAGAAGAGTGGCCAGTGTGGAGAGTGTGACACCACAGCAAGGTGGCATGGAGAGCTGGGACCTGGCAATGGCCAGGGATTTGGAAAGCTGATTTTTGCATCAGCATTTCCTGAAGAAGTTTGAAAAGCCTTGGAGAAGCAGAGCATCTCAGAACACTGGAAGGAGAAGAAGCAAAGAGAAGATGCTGGAGAAAGATTGGACTTGGCAGAGTGCCTGCCTCAGGTTTGGAGGGGCAAAGGGCACCATCTTGGACATGTGTCTTTGGGACCTTTGGAACTAAAAATGGTGGTTGGGGTAAGATAACTGGCCACGTGTGGCTTTAAGGACTCCCCCCCCCCCCCGTTAATTCTCCTTGTAGATAAAACCCTGTTGTTAAATTGCATTTGACAAGCAGCTGCTACGTGGGCGGTACAAACCTGAGGGAACCTGGGTGGCAGAAGCCACATTTTAAAAGGGCTGTTTTTTTTCCCTGTGACATGTTGGTTGGAGGTTGGTCTACCCCTTTTGACCTGATTTCAATGTTATCATAAATGGCAGGACTTCTTTGTTCATGACTGAACAACACATCATGGTTAGATACATGCGCATCCTATCTCCTTTGCCCATCCATTAATGATCACTTCAATCATGTCCCTATTGTAGTTATTATGAATAATGATGCAATGATGGTGGGCATAAATAATGTCTCTTCAAGATATTCTTTGTATTTCGTTTGGATATGTACCCCAGAATGAAACAGCTGAATCACAATGGCATTTTCATTTTTAATTTTTTGAGAAACCTCCGTACTATTTCCCACAGTGGTTATACCTACTTACATCCCCATCAGCACTGTATAAGGGCTCCCCTTTCTCCACATCTTCACCAAAACTAATATGTTATCTTCTTGACAAAAGCTATTCCATCAGGTCTGAGCTAATACCTTGCCATGGCTTGATTTGCTCTGATGATCAGTCACTTGGAGCATCTTTTCATAAGCCTGTTGGCCAGTGGTACGTCATCTTTGGAGCATGATCTGTCCAGTTTTAATTTGTTTGTGGGATTTTCTTATTTTTGAGTTGTGGGAGTTTTTAATTTATTTTGTGTACGTACTAGCCCCTTATCAGATATATGATTTGCAAATATTTTCATTTAATGGATTGCCTTTTTGTTTTGTTAGATGTTTGTGTTTGTTTTTTCTCTACAGAAGCACTTGTCTGATGTGGTCTCACTTGCTGATTTTTGCTTTTGTTGTTTGTGCTTTTTGATACAATGTCCAAAAATATCTTTGCCAGGATCGATGTTGAAGAGCTTTTCCCTGTGTTTTTGTCTACGAGTTTTATGGTAGTAGATCTTAGGTTTAAGTCTTTAATTCCTTTCAATTAATTTCAGTGAGTGGTGTAAGACAGGAGTTCAATTTCATTTCTCTGCGGTTATCCAGTTTCCCAACACCATTCGTTGAAGAGAACACACTCTCCCCATACTGTGTTCTTGGCTACCCTTGCTGTAGATTAGTTGACCATAAATATGGAGGGTTACGTCTAGACTCTCTACTCTATGCCATTAAGTCTCTGTGTTATTCTTACACCTGCAGTAGGCATCTTAATTACTATACCTTTGTCATATCCTTTAAAGTCAGAAAATGCCACGCCCCAGCTTTGCCCTTCCTTCTCATGATTGCTTTGGCAATTTGGGATCTTTTGTGGGTTCAATCCAAACTTAAGGTTATTCATGTCTGTATGTGAAGAATGCCATTGAAACTTTGATAGTATCAGGATGCCAAGATCACCCTACTCCTTTGGGTTCTTCTTCTGGGCTGGCAAATCATCAAAGCATGAGACTGATTAATAAGCCAAAAGCCATTTAATAGTGACATGTATACCTCCTGTATACATGGGAGAGAGGTTGTGGAGATGAATAATTTGCCCCCATGACTTCAGACACCATCTTACAGAGCTCGACTAAGAAAAAGAGGTTTAGAGTTCTGGGGAAAGGGAGCAAGGAAGGCTACCAGGGAAAGCACAGTAAACAAAAGTATGACTGTTATGCAGATTTAAACTCTACTTTTTCGGTGGAGAAGTTAAGGAGAATAGGTCTTCCTGCTACAGAGAGAAGGGGGTATGTAAAGGTGTTTTTCACAGGCAACCTCAGCCCCACCTTCAGCACTACTCCCTTGGCATTTGAACTTTTGACAAAAGACATTTGGGGATGGAAGATTTTTGCTCCCCTACAGTGCACCTACAGTGGGGACTCTGCTAAATCTCCACATGGCTTTGGGGGGCATCTTCATGAAGCTTTTTTTCTCTCAGACAACTTTTTTCTACAACACCCCAAGCAGGAAGCAATGCTCTCTGAGTCTTCCACAAGGAGAGGAAGCTATTATCTACTTTGTGGCCTTTTGGGGCCTCTGTGGCTTCGTTTATGGAGCCCCATTCTGGTTTCCATAAATGTGTCAGTGACTAAACACATGTTGAACATCCCTGGGTGGCCAGCAAAATCCAGTCTCCAGCCCACTAGATGCGATACTCCCATGAGCCTCCAGCCCTCTGTCAGCTTCCGCTTCATGTTCTGGTGTTATTTCCTCTAGTATCAGGGGGTTTTCTTTATTTAAACTCAACTGTGTCAAAGAAAAGTTGATACATTTTGTGCAGCATCTCTGCCTATTTGCCTCTCCTTATCAGCTCAGCCTGCCATATTGCTGGAAGCTTTGACACACTTTCCATTTGATCTAATATTGTCTACAAAGGGCAAGGGGCTTTAGCTTTTCAAGTGTTTTCTATACTGTGCACTTGTAAATATAAAAATAAAATATGATGGAAATGATAAGGAACATAAAAGGACTCTGACATTGAAAATACCATAAATGTTTTTGAAAGAGATGCTGGCTGGCTCAATTTCACATATTTCTGTTTAAAAAAGAAAAATGCATCTTGAAAACCTGGGCCGCATTTGGGAAATCAGAGGAATCATGGAAATAGAGCACACCCTGTTGTCAAGACCATATTGGATAAAATGTTTTACGGTATTTCTATAAATCACTGAGGACACATTCATCACAGTTGATGGGCTTGGCAATGGTCGATGACTCGACCTCAATCCAAGGAATTGCAGGAGGAGGGCAGATTCTCAGTATTTACATTATAATATTGATGAAGACAGAGAAGACAAAATAATAATGTCAGCAGACAATAAAAAACAGGAGAAAGCAGAGTTTCTAAACCACCATGATGTGCAGAAACGTTGAGCCAAACGTACAAAGTAATTTTTTGAGAGTGAAGGAAGTTATCCTTTGTAGAATTGGTTTTCATAGCCCTTGTGCCAATATTCTGCAAACCTGGTCCCTACAATATAAGCTCTTTTCAATTACTTAATGAGATGTAATTTATATGCAGTGCACTGACCTA
>PVHY01016114.1:0-34494 GCA_004024945.1 Uropsilus gracilis | reverse complement strand
CTTTTTCTTTCTTTCTCTCTTCCTTTTCCTTCCTTCCTTCTTCTTCTTTTTTTTTTTTTGAGACTAGGTCTCGCTGTTTTCTCTGGGAACTGCAGGTTCACATGTTGCCCTGGGTACCACGGACTCAAGCAATCCCCAGCCTCGGCTTCCCAGGTAGCTGGGATTACAGGCGCGCGCCACCACACCCGGATTTTTTTCGAGAGTATGTCTTGCTATGTTGCCCCCGCGGGGTCTCGAACCCATGGACTCAAGTGATTCCTAGTCTCAGCCGTGCTCTAGGGCTGAGCTTAAAGGTACGTGCCACCACGCCCAGCAGCGGTGTCTTTCTAACAAAGGCGAACAGCATCTTGGGCCCAGCTGCCATGATTGCTGGGTGGCCGCAGACATGCGTTTGCTCCTGCCTGTCTGCATCTAAACGGTCCCATCTGGCCTGGCCTGTTGGCTCCCATCTCTGACAAACAGCCATGTGGGAACCGCGCCTCTTGGTTTGACCCCAAGAGTGTCACGCGTGCTTAGCAGGACAGAGACTGGCATCAACATTCCGGAGGGCCACCAGCTCTCTGCAAAGCACCCTCCCTCCTGCCAGATGTGGGGTCCGGCCGGGCACGCCCCCTGTGCAAGGCACAGCTCCCTAGCTCATGGACGGCCCCTCAGGGGAGAGAAGTGACTCAGTGCAATGTTTCTGCAAAAGGCAGGCGCGAGCCCGGGGAGGCGGGGGGGCAGGGCTTCCAGGCCCCGCACAGGGCTTGGGCCAGGCGCTGCAATTTGGCGGAAGGAGGCTGGCATCTTCCTTGGCATCATGATAAAAAAAAGTCTTCTGCATTTTTGGAAGAAGCAATCTTCATCTCTCAATTAGCATGAGCAGCTCATCAGCTGCCGCGGGACCGCGAGGCTCGTCAAGCAGCAGGCTGCTGGCTTTCGTGTTGCAATGCCGCTGAAAGATGATTTGGAAAGTCTCCTTCCGAGACGCGCACGCCCAGGACGCAGCGGATCCAGAGCGCAGCGTTCATGATGGATGGCGGCGCGCGCAGCCGGGCGCTGGGGCTTAATTAGATCAGCTTTGCAGCTGTTTTGGGGTGGCCGCCGCTTGGTGGGAGGCTGAGCCGTTGGGTGACTTCCCAGCCACGGGGTAGCTATTGAGGCGAAAACAAGCCAGAGAGCGGGAATGATGATGATGGCGTTTCTCTCCCCCTGGGCGGACATGAGCGGAAGTCTGATTGTGGGGAGGGAGCAGCCTTTGTCATTAAGGAGGGAGGCTGGCATCATCGGTTTCGTTTATGGAGGAGCTGAACGTGAGGAGGTTCAGCTGCGCCGCCCGGCTAGGAACCCAGAGATGAGGTGGCAGAGAGCTGGACGCGACGGCTGCTACGCCGGCCCCGGACGCTGTCTGGAGCCCAGCATCACCTTGCACGCGTGTCGGCTGTTTCATGTCTTACTTGGGCAGAGAAACCCTTGCCAGACATTAGCAGCTGGCATTGTGCTCAGCGTTTGACTGGTATTTAGCTGGGGTTGGCGCAGGAGCCCATCAGCAGGTTATTATTTGGTGTCCGATAAAATGTCTTTTATTGAATAAAATATACTTACACTTCAAATTATATGGCATTTATTTTGTTATCTATACTTTTATTTAATTGATTGTACATCTATAGTGCATCACTGTCTACCCAGAGGTTCTTCCACCACCTTATCCCCCCTGAATCATCTTCATTGCTTGTGCCCATCCCTCCCCCGATTTTCCCTTCTCCCCCTCTCTTGCTCTAGGCTTCAGTTATGTGGACAGTTTTACATTTTTCTTATCCATTTGCTTGTTTTCCCTCTATCCCTTGTATAAGGGAGACCATCCCATATTTCTCTTTTTCTTTCTGGCTTATTCCTGTTAATGCAATTCCCTCTAGCTCCATCCAAGTTGCTGCTAATGACATAAGTTTGTCCTTTTTGATGGGTGAATAATATTCCATTGTATACATAGACCACGGCCTTTTGTGCCATGTGTCTATTTTGGGGCATCTGGGTTTCTGTCATATCCTGGCTATTGTAAATAGTGCTGCCATAAACACCATCAACATTTAATTATCTGAGAGTTTGGTGTCTTCTGTGTCCCAAGCAGGAAGTAAACTACCGTGTACCGGAAAGTCTGTCTCCAGCTAAACTTCAGCCCGCTGGCCTGACCTCTGCACCGGAGATAGCCAAGCGCAATAAGACACAGGAGCTCATGAGCTTGTTCCACAGGAAGGAGCCCAGAGCGTGTTGCCATTTAAGGTGCAGTAGTGACGCTGTGCATTAAAACACCTCTATCCCATGGAGGGAGGTATGGGGGAGGATGGGCACAGAGATTAAGATGATGGTTCACAGGTGATAAGGTGGTGCGAGAACCTCGGGGTAGATAATGATGTTATAGATATTATATATCATAACATACATGTCACACATAACACATACAACACATGCCATACACAACACACATAACATACCTGATATATAACATATATGTAACAAAACATGTTATAGACACGATAACATGTTTATGCTATGCACAACACAAACATGTTATATATAACACATTGCATATATACAATCAAGTTAAAAATAAAGATAATAAAACTGATTAGCAAGAAAAACTATGAAACACCTCTACTCAGCACACGGTAGCCTGTTCGGGTACCCTGAGCTGTGAAATTACTACAATCGCCATCTGTGGCATGAATTCTTAGTTCCTTATTGTCAGCTGCTATGCGGATGCCAAAACCCCTTTTTGTTGTGCAGGCAACCTGCTCCACAGTTTTGCGAGTCTTCTCCTGGCCGAGATGAATCAATGTGTGAACATTTGGACGTTGACTTACTCTTTCTCAGTAACTAGGGCAGAAATGAACATTTTTCAGAGCTGTGTTGGCTGTTTCCAGTTGGGACGGTGTCCCTCCTTGCACGGGGGAGGGAGTAGCACCGCTTTTCTTTCTTGTCAACGGCACTGCCCGGTGTGGCTTGAGGGGTTGAGGAAATAGAAAACGGGAAAGTTCAGTCCTGCTTGGACCACTTGGAGCTGTGTGACCTGGTGGTTAAAGCCGCTCGACCTTGGTTGCACTTCCCTCCTTGGCCTGTAGGGGGCGATCTCAGGAGCCGATCGGCTGCAGCAGCTCCGGGTTTAGAGCTTCTTGAGCTGCCCGCAGCGCGAGGCGCACCTACTGTTCAGCAGACACCCTCGCAGTCAGGGAATGGAGGCTCCCTGAGGCCGTTCCTGCAGCCCAGACCTCGAAGTAAATGTGGACAGTTGACTCCAGCTTCCCGCAAAGCGGGGCAATGGCTCTGGGTTCCCAAGGGGTCCCGGAGAGTCGTCTTCTGAGCACATGGGGAAGGGGGTGGAAGGTCTTTCACACGCAGAGAGGCACAGGAAAATGGGATTTTGTGTGCCGTGGGGGTGCATTTCAGGGCAGAGTTTGGGCCCCGCCTTCTGGCCCAGGTGACTATTGCTAGATAGCGGATCCTCTGCACACGGTATGCAAATAGAGGGAGATGCAGAGGGGGGCTCGCGAGGAAACGGTGCTTCGCTTTGACACGGGAGAACGCAGATGCCAGCAGACCCGGCAGTTCGCAGTGCAGAGCTATCATCAGCCGCCGCGAGGTCGGCTGCCGGGCACACCCAGGGCGACAGCACTGCGCATGCTTGAGGAGGAGCCCAGCCCTCTGTTAGCTGCACGCAGTAACGGCTGTGGCTCGCTGGCTTCCGCGACGTCCCCTTGAGAAAAGCGCTGATACACTTACGGTTCCTTTGCGTCTTTTCTAATTGACCCTGATGGCAAAAGTGACAACAATAAGTAGTTGGATTATGGCAACACTCCATCAACATCTCCGCGGATTGAGATGAATTATAGCGCTTTCAACATCACCCTACATCCTAAAGGCAATCAATAAAAATGACTGATGATGGATTGAGTCGAGACACTAACAGCCTGGTGTATGCCGAGCGAAAAGCAGGCCTGACGATTTGGGATAAAGGCGATGGATGGAAAGCAGGGAATGCTAATAAAAAGTTAATGCCTAGGTAATAAACACCCATCTTGCACGGTGCAGACAAGCACTTAACTGGTAGAGCAAGCTATCAATCGCAATGATTGATAGCTGCCATTACTTTTATTCATTGGTGCTTATTCATCTTTTTGACCCAGTGACCAGTTTTCCTGGAGCTTTTGCTTGAATTCTCTTTTCTTCACGTACACTGCCCTGGGGTTTTGGTCTCCACCTTAAGTATCTGAGTGCTTGTGCATTTCTGCCATCTGAGCCGCAAAGAACCTCCAGGAGCACCTTGGTTACTCAAGCGACCTCACACACGCAGGGTGGTGCATGCCTGTGAACCCCCCCAGAGCAGTCTTCACACCCCTCCCTGATGTCTGGCACTGAAACTATGGGTCTGAAGGAGCTGGTATCAGGGGAAGAGGGACGTGAGAGAGATAGAAGGCCCATGATTGAGGACTCGGGAACCCCAACATTTGGAAGCCTAGGAAAATGAGGGTTTAGAGACAGAAGAACTGAGAGACCAGAAGAGGGGAAAAGCCCAGCTCAGAGAAGTCCCGTCACTGTGGAAGTTCAGAGAGAAAAAGGGTCTCATGAGGAAAGGTGTGGTCAACAGGATGGAGCGATGAGAGCAGATGTGGCCAAGAAGTGTCCACTGGGTCAAGCAACATGGAGGCCGCTGGTGAACTCGGTCAGGGCTGTTCTGGAGAAGTGACAAACCTGGGACTCGCATCTCTGGGGTCTGAGAGGGGAGTGGGAGTTCTAAGGGGAAGACGCGAAGGACAAAGAAAGGCCAAGCGGCCGTCTTCCCTCAAGTTATTTTCAAATAAATGATGCTCTCTTCGTTTATCTCCTCAGAGTCACCGACCAGGCACGCTGTGAAGGGTTCCATCCAGGAAGGCCTCGCATCCATCTGGAGCGAATGCTATTTCCAGTGCTCGGTGAGGCGCCCGGGCACTGAGTCATTTAGCTGCCAGCGCACCTGGTCTAGGATTTCCAGGAGCAGCTGGCTTGTTCAGAGAGGTCCGTGTCCTTTGATTCATCAGAGACTTCAGTCCTTCCGAGATGACCAGGACCAGTTGTGTGGAAATTTCCAGGCCAGCGAATCCCCCTGGTTTATTCCTATTTTCTTCCAAATTGAAATCAACATCCTTTGCGAAGTCCCAGCCTCCTGGGGCTCGTGTTTCCTTCGCCCTGAATCAGGTGTAATTTTCCATCCTCAGCCGTCGCAGCACGCGCTGCAGAGCCTCCACCAAATGGCAGATCGCCTCATGTCCACCCTTGACCTAGACTCTACCCAAGGCTTCCGTCTCTCTGCAAACTCCCCTCTCACCAAGACAGACGCTCATTTGGATTGAGGTCCTCCCTGCTCCCCAGATCATTCTCTGCTCCTTGCAGTCCTTCCTCCTGGCCACTCTCCTCTGACAAGTTCACTGTCACCCTTCCCATCACAGGCGTGTGGAACCCATCTGTAGTGCAACCATCGTGCTGTGTCGCCAAGCGTAGTGCAAGGAAATCTGGGTTGTTCCTTGTTGGTTCTAGCAGACGGAGAGTGCAATCCTCAAACCCTTGGTGGGTGTTACAGGCTTTAAGGTTTTCTCAGGGAACCAGACACCCAGAGCCACCAGACAGGAAGGCTGGGCTAATTGTATGACCAGCAGGCAAGGTTGGGCACAGGGGCAAGGGGGCTGGGAGGCCCGGGAGCATCTGGCTTCCAGGATCTTTGCTCTTTCTCTGTGCTCTCTCTCCTCATGCTCTCCTCCTAGCGAAACACCACCCTTTTAGCCTCAGGAGACACCACCCTTTTAGCCTCACTTCCTAGGCCCAGGTGAACCCACTCATGCATGTGCATACCCACTGGGCAGGGCAAGCACAATCATGGGGAGGGTGCAATACCATAGCGGATGGCCCGAGCAGCTAATGGAGGAAAAAGCCTGAGCAGCTCATTCCCCCTGCACCACCTTTCACCCAAGATGCTTAACTCCTTTCCTTTCTCAACAGACCAGAACCTTGTTGGACCTTCCACTGCAATATGTTTCCAGACTGGCCACCATTTTCTACTGCCTCCCCTGCCCCCATTTCCTGTCTCTCCTCTTGCCGCATACTCAGTTTTCCACTTAGCTGCTACAGGAACCTCTTGAAATTGCTTCACACCTTGTCACACTCTCTTCCCAACACTCTGGAAAGATTTTCCATCACACTGAGACTCAACTCCACCCAATCACTCCAAAAAGAAACAAAATGCCTCTTATGCTAAGTCCCTGTTGCAGTGCCATGAGCTACAGCAGCTATGGATTATCACCCAGCTCCATGGAGGGGGTGGTGAGCTGGGCCAACGATCTCTTCCCTGTATTGGAATGACTTGATTTCCCCTGGGGACTGGGTGGTTCAAATAAAGACCCAGAATTCCCACAGAAAGCAGCCAAGCGAGTCCTAGTCTTCTCCCTTGGGGGGCTATGGCACATTGACTGGGCTTCATGAGCGTCTCCTGTGTCCCAGGGCGGTCACTCTGAGCTCACAGTCTCACATTCTTCCATTCCCTTGATCCAAGGTTGTCTCCCCCAGTTTCCCTATTGAATTCATAGCCCTTCAAATTTCAGCTCAGAGACCACCTCCTCCGTGCAACCCTTTTTGATGCCCACATGGTAGCCCACTGGGCTGGGTTTTTGCTCGGTCACCCCAACCATGTCATTGCTTTTATTGTGCAGGACGGTTCGGTTTAGCGAAGGAACATGGGCTACACAGAGTCAGACACACTGCAGTTCATGTAGAATCAATGGTTTAGTCATGTGACCTTGGGGAAGTCTCTTGACCTCTCTGAGCTTGTTCCCACCTTCGGAAAGGTGGTATGTCCAAAACAGAGGGTTGTGGTGGGATGAGGTGAAATGAAGACTAATAAGCTCTCTGTTTGTAGGGGTCCTTGCTCCCCCCACCCTTGCCCCCAGCAGCCTAATGGACGGTAGATGTAATTGTTTCTGATTAGCAGAAAGCATGTTCCACACACTGATCAATGTGCTCCTCCAGAGGGCCCAGTATCTGGTAAGTGCTCAATAAATAAGTAACAGATTTAACTCAAGTTTCTTTGCACAACCCCCATCCCCCCAAAGAATGACTTCCTGGTATTGACAGAGCAGAATATTTGTATGTAAACGGGTTTGGGCAATGCACATGGAATTTGGTGGAACATTAGGTATGTTTCCTTTATCCTATATAAATATGACAAGGAAACTGAAACATTGAGAAATAGATGAAATATATTATTGGTGCAAAACTTTAAAATACACTTTCAGTACCTGGATTCAGGAAGTTTATGAGGACGCTAGTGAAATGGAATCTGAAAAGAAGTTTGAGTTTGAAAGCATTGGCTTTTATATTTCGTGCATTTACTCTGATATCTTTACAAACATTAATAGTTGCTCGGGCACGGGTAGTCTGTACTGAGGAAGGCCCGTTAAGACTAGTTTTAGATCATGTTTATCCCTATCAGAATTCGGAGCACGAGGCTGGTCTGCGGAGGTGCAACCAGCAAACAGCATCTAAACATGTCTTGAAAGTCAGGCATGGTGGCGTGTGCCTGTAATCCCAGCTATCCTGGAGGCTGAGGCCAGGGATAACTTGAGTTTGCAGGTTTGAGACAACCCCGGGCAACACAGTAAGGCCTAGTCTCAAAAAATAGCTGGGTGTGGTGGTGCACGCCTGTAATCCCAGCTACCTGGGAGGCTGAGGCTAGGGATCACTTGAGTCTGTGGATTCGGGACTACCAGGGGTAATATAGCTAGATCTAGTCTCTAGAAAACAAACAAACCAACAAATAAATAAGGAAATAAATAAATAAATAAATAAATAAATAAATAAATAAATAAATAAATAAATAAATAAATAAATAAATATACCTTGACTTTCTTCTGAGTCACCTTTCCTCTGTCCTCACTTCCAGGGCACACCGGTCCGCTCATGTGCCGTGTGAAAAGGCAGGAGCATCCTTGCAAGGTCACTGGCGGGTCTGGGGCTCCTGGCTCATAATTCTGGGCTGCTGACGACGTGTCATGAGCGAGCTGGCCTTGGTGGCTGTACTTTCTGGAATGACTTTGAAGGATGTTGTTGATTCCAAAGGACCCGCCGCCTGCCAAAACCACGTTCCAGGAGAAGAGATGGAGAGGAAGCAAGAGGCACAACCTCAGGGACTGGAAAATGAGACAGACCGAGCCATCTGTTCCCCACCTCGCTCATGGCGCCTGTTATTACAGGGCTATTTTTACAGGTGCACATGTGCGTGTTGCTTGCCCTCCACTTGTCTTTGTGGGTTCGTTCTAAAGCACCCGAGGCGATGCGGGGAGCCCTGTGGCTCAGCAAACGGCAGGATGGCTGGGTGCCCTGGCTGGCAGGAGATCTAGGCAGACGTTCTCATGAGCTTCCACTTCCTAACGCGGGAAGGGCATTTGGTGGCGGTGGCAGGATCAAGGGGTCAATGGTGTGGCCAGATGAAAGATGCTAAGGAGGCATCTTAGGTGACTTGCAAGTGAACTTCAACTCCCTCTGTGTTCCAAACTTGAGGGCCTAAACCTCAAGCCAGTGTCCTATCAGAATAAAACTAACTCCCGCATAGATGGGCACAGAAGCTTTTCCTCCCTCAGGATCTGATCCTTCAGGTGGTGGCTTACACTGGGCCGAGCCACCTGGACCTCGATGGAACTGCTTTCCAGGTGTGGCACCATTTTGCTGGGAAGTCTCCATCTAGAATGATGCTCAGGTTATAAAATCTCAAGCACGCATCGCAGCTTTGGCTCTGTCTGGCTCCGAGTTTTATCATTTGGTTCCTTTCTTCTTAGAGTCAATACAGCACAATCCTACCGCCAGCCTAGCATTCTGATCTCCTGGGGGATCCAGGGATGGATAAAATGACCTAGCAGGGGCACAGACATCTAAGTGAGATTCACCATGAGCTATAAGGAGGGTGGTAGAGCACACTATGGGGAGCAAGGAAAGGAGCATTTAGCTACCGCAGGGGCTTTGTGTATGAGGTAATGCTCCAGGATAAGTAAAGAGTAGGTAGGTAGGTGAAAGATGTGGAGGAAACAGCATAAAATAATATGGTGTTTATCTTTTTGTGACTGATTTATTTCATGCAGCAAGATGCTCTCTTGGTTCCTCCATGTACTCATATAGATCTGAAGTTCCTTCATTTTTAAAGGCTGTATAATATTCCACTGCATGAATATACCACATGCGTTTATCCAATTATTTGTTGATTAACATTTGAGCTACTTTTGTCTTTCAGCTATTGTGAATAATGCTGCTATTAACATAGCTGTAGAAATAGCTCTTTGATGGCCCACTTTCAATTCTTTTGGCGCTATTCCCTTTTGTACATCTTTAAGCTTAAAAAAAATAGAATTTTCAATCTTGCTTAAAGTAGTTTTAATTAGGATAATCTAAAACCACCATGTGGTGCTTTCAGCTGATTTAAAGTAAGGGATGTGCTAATGTGAAGCTCTGCTGTGTCTGTTCCAGAACCCAAGGGTAATAAATGAACATTTCACAGTGAACTATATGTGCCATTTATTTGTCAACTGGGTTAAACCTCAGAAGCAGTGGGGGAGATGCTAATCTGGAAAATTGTGGAGGCAGTGAGTTGCGTAAGTAACCAGCTTTCGAACCTCTTCTCCGGTCAGTTAGCTGCAGCCCTAGCCCTGTAGCCTTGGCACTCACCTTGACCTTCTGCTAGATGTGTCTCCCTTGGTGTGCAGGCACATTACCTTGGGTCCTTATCTGTGCTCAGCCTGTGCCACTGCACGGCCACATGAATGTCCCGTGGCCCTGCAGGATTTTGTTCCATCTTCCCCAGCCAGGTGCGGATTTTTAAAAATGCAAGCGTTTGCTACCCAGCAAAATCTGCTGCAATTTTGCACTTCAGTTTACTTTCTTCAATTCCCACAATACAGATGCCATTATAACCCCATTTCTTGAGATGATTTTTGTTATGCAAGAGAAGATAAGCACAAAGCGAAACATTGAATAAAGCCAGTCACTCCTCCGCCTGCCTTTCATATTTTTGAAAGGCATTTTCTGCCTTCGACTCCCCAAATAATCAAGATATCTTTCCACCACCGTATCTTATTTCCTTGTTATTGTTACTATCTTATCTGACTCCCAGGGCACATCAATTGAAAAGGCTCAGTTTTATCCACTTCTCTTTCTACTAGCACCATGGAATTCCTCACAGGGTCAGTCTGAAAAACCTGATCTGTATTTGCCTCAAGAGCAAGGGAGACATCATTCTCACCGGAAGGCTGGGGTCCCCAGGGGTCACATTAGCAAGCAGATCTCTTTCATCTTTGGTCCATTCCTTTCTTCCTCTCTCCAGGGTTTTCATCCTTGCTGCCATCTCGCCTTCCCACTTTGTGCCCAGCCTCCACATGCCACCCATGCTTCTGGACTTTTGAGACCCAGGATTCGGAACTGGCCTTCATGCAGAGCAAGTTGCAAATGAAAGTCATAAAGGGATTCAAATCCTCAGGCAGCCAACAGCTGGCAGAGGAAACTCTACCATGGATGCTGCTCTTTAATATGGGGCAAGATGTCTATTGATAGAAAATGATTACACATTTTTAAAAGGATCTTTAATGTCTTCCACTCTCCAAATAATCAAGATACCTTTCCACTGCTCTAGCTTGTTTTCTATCAGAGCTTTTGGTGCCTTTTAACAGAGACCACAGCTTTGACAAAAACTCATTAAAATGAATGAGGAGTCAGCAGGAGGGCATCTCTATGTGGCTCCTTTTATGTATCAGACACAAGAGAAGAGGATGCAAAGTTTCAAGTCTCTAAACTGCCGCATCAATAAGCCTCTGTGGCATCAGTGGAAATGACTTATGGTGCTGGTGGTGTTTGTCATCTGCAGATCTCCCTAAACAACCATTGGTGATAGAGTGAAATTAGAACTATGGTGTGTGTGCACGCACACGAACCTGGCTCAATTCTTATAACTAACTAGGATATATCTATTGTTATCCTCCTCTTATAGAAGTAAAAACCTAAGGTCAAAGATGTGACATCATTTGTTTGGTGTCTCCTGGTAAATCATAAAACTGGCATTTGCATTAGGGTTCTCCTCTCTACAAAGCTGATGTTCTTTCCATCATGTTGTTCCTTTGGTAGCAGAAAACAATGATGATCAGTCAGTGCCTTCCCCACCATTTTTTTCTGGCTGGGATAAGTTCCCCAACAGTTGCTAATTTCATTCTTTCCTTTTCCTCCCTCTCTGATGTGGCTAATTTCTTTTGGCTGAAAGCATTCACGTACTATCCAAATTCCCCAAATGGCTCAAACCAATCTGTGTCTGAGCAGAATATAAAACTGTCATAATGTTGGCCACCCCCAAGTTATGTTTTTACACACTAGGCTTTTCAAATTGGGCCAGTCAACTTGTTATTCATGGAAATGTTTTTAGCAGTGATTACGCTGACACATGGGGATACACATGCCACACAGTTTTAGGAAAAGTTCTAAAATACAACTACTCTGTTGGCATCTCCACATGGTTAACCCAAGACCAGGTTATTTAGATGCACAGGTTATTTAGATGAGTGTTGTGCTCAGGGATCACTCAGCTGCTTGTGATTTCCCCAAAATCACAAAAAAATCCACCTCAAAGGACTTCAAGGAAGTTGCACCCTTCTGATAAAGTGGGAAACAAATGACTCAATATATGGCTGGTATGAGAGAAATGGTACCATTGCCAACGATAGTATCGTTTTATAGAGCTGTATCTTGCAGTGTCTGAAGTTCTGCGATAGGGTTTCTGCCATATGAGGTTGGGCGAGGACTTCCTTGACTGAGCTTCCTCTTGGGTGAAATGAAGGTGGACTGTCATTTTTCTTGGAAATACTGATTTGAATGCAATGGGCAGATGCTAAGGATCTAACTCGACCACTCTCTCCCCTTCTGGGTGCTTAGCAATACCATCTTTTCTGTTGCTCAAGCTAGAGACACTAGGTATATTCCCACTCTCCTCTCTCTCATACCACACATCTAACCTGTCAACATATTCTGTTGGTTCAGTTCATTCACGACCTCCGCCACCAACGCCTTGGTCCAGCCTCCATCCTCTCAAGTTTGGATTATGTCATTGCCTCCTACTGGCTGCCCTGCCCAGCCTCGTCCTGCACAGGCATTATCAATCCAGCGGCCTTGGCAATGCCAAGGGCAGAGCACAGTCTTCCTGGTCAAACTCCCTGCTGGCTCCTTGATGTTCTGAGTAAAGCCACAGCCCTCCTGGCACCCCCAAGACTGCCTTCAGTGCCTGTGATGATGCCCTTCTTCCTTCCCTTCCTCAACTCGAGACATGGGGCTTCCTGGCTCTCTTCTCAACTCCCAAGCTCTTCACCATCAGCCTGAGTCTGAAGTTCCATCAGGTGTTCTCATCCAGAACCTGTTCCAATGATCATCTCTACAGCCTCCAGAGTCATGTGAGCCTTTTACTGCATGAACCACTTGTCAGAGACACAAATCAGTTCTGCATCCAAAGTCTGTGTTCAGCGAGTTCTCTTTCCATTGTCGTCTCTGCTGACAATCTCCACCATCTCCGCCACCGCACTCACACCCCACATGTCCTTCTACATGTGGCAGCACCATGCAGCGCTGCTCTGTCTTCCCTTCTGCCTCGAGCTGCCTGTATTCTCTAGGGTGAATTCCAAACCACCTTTAAGCATCCTCAGATATTTCCCTTTCAAGGAGGCCTATCTTGAGCACGCTATTTAAAATGACAATCCAGAAATTTTTCTACTTGGAAAATAAACCCCATGGAAGGAGGCATCCTTGCCTTTTAAAAAACATGACGTAGCCCAGCAACTGAGAACCATGCCTAGCGGTGCAGGTACGCACTTTGCACTCTCTTAATATGCGGCATCAGCTTTGAACTTGAACTGTGGGTCTTTGGGCGACATACTTCAGCCTCCAAAGATTGATGTTTCACGTAAGGAGAACTCTGAGCCTCTAACTTTTACTTCCTGACTTGGGGGTGACCCTCAGATTTTCATGAAACAATAAAAAAAAATAGCCCTCCTGAATGCCCTAAACCTGATGAATGGATGAAAAAGGTGGCGTATTTACACAATGGAATATTATTTTGCAATCAAAACTGACAATTAGGGTGCATCTGTGATAGCACGGGATGAACCTGGAGGGAATACTATGAGCAAAAATAAGTCAACAAGAAAAAGACAGAGACCAGAGAGTCTCACCAATAGATGGGCTGTAGCAATGACAAACAAAAGGCCAAGAAAAAGTCAAAACAAGCTAACAATGGAACTGGGGCAAGCAGCTAAGGTAGGGGAGAGGGGAGGGGGGGCGGGAGAAATCAGGGAATGGAGGAGCACAGGAAGATCAAGATGAAGGTTCACAGGTGATAAGGTGGAGGGAGAACCATGGGGAATGCAATGATGTAATATAATTATATATATACATGCATATATACATAAATAGTAAACAACAAAATGATTAATAAAAAAGTAATAAATTAAAAATTAGCCCTCATTCTGCAAGTGTTGTGTTTAAGGGGCAGGTGCTGTACATGTGGTCTTGGTACATGTGGGCTCTTGTGTCCCTGGAGTTTCCCTGGCTGCCCACCCAGGGAAGCGTGGCTCCCTGAAAAATAACTATTGCCAAATCTTTTACATTCTAGCTCAGGCCTAACATGTAGCTGCTGGCTGAAGGCAGAAGAGGTGGGGCCAGGGAAGGTCTAGGCAGCAGCAATGTTTACACACTCTGGTTAAAAGTCATTGCTATGGAAACAGCCACTTTGCTTTACGTGCATAGTGCTAGGAGATACTGGCTGCAAGGATATACTGAAATATGGAAAAAAAAAAACACCTCAAATTAGCCTGGGCTTTGCAAGCTAATGGTGTGTTAAAGAAGTTATTGTGCTCTCAGGTTCAAAAAGTTGATTACCTGGGGTTTAGATAAGTTTTTTATTTAATTAAAAATACTTGGCTTGGAAACACTTGCCATTTTCTCAAACTGATTTTAAGTAGTGTAGATTCACTGGTGCATAGAATTTGAAGACTCTTTTAAAAAGACTTTAAAACTCTATTTTAAAAGATTCTTTCTTTCTCAGGTTTAATGACCTTCCAGCCTTTAGGCATTGTGTTTTATTTGTCTTGATTAATATTCATAAGCACCTTAAAAATAAAGTGTTTAGTTTTCACTTGCAAAAGTAGTAGTCACTTTTAAATAAAATGTCTGGCTACATCTAAGTCTCTATGTTTTAGAATTTTTTTTTTTTTTTTTTTGGAAAGAAGATATGGAGAGGTTTCCCAGTTTGATTTCTCACTAAGCACTGGTTTGTCCTTCATCTTCTCTGAAGTTTTCATCTTAGTCATTTCCTCTTGTTTTTCAGGGTCCAAAGGACATGTGATAATCAATTGTGCATTCTAATATTAGAAAATACTGAAATCCACCAGTAAGACATGCATGTCTTGAGTAGAGGGAACGAAAGTAGATTTTAGTTCATGTCTCGTTGTTTGGCCACTCCTCTCACCGTGCGAGCGTGAGTGCGTGCGTGCGTGTGTGTTAGTTACTTAGTTACAGGCAGTTTGACTGCCTCCTACAGTGGTGACTTTTTGGGTGTTGTTATTTTGTTTTCTTTTTTTCTGGGAAGAGATACTTTTCTTGTCTATTTGCCTTTTGAAAATTCTGTCATAAATCTATCAACATACCCTCACCTTCCACCCACCACAGTGTCCTTTTCACAGTGGCCCCCATGATGACAACAGCCAAATCAAAACCATCTGCTAGAACTTTCAAGTCTACCCACACATTCAGTAGCATACTATCTTCATTAGCTAGCGAAAAGAGAGATCATATCATAGCTATATGGAAAATGTTCCTCTTAACAGCACTTTTAATGAAAGTTCCAGGAAGCATTCTCCATATTTTCATCTACAAAAACGAGAAAAATATTTTAACTGAGAGCATCTGGAACTACCTCAAGTCTGACAACAGATTTTGGAGTCTCCTTCTAGTCTAGTAACTAGTCTAAGTATTCACCTGCTTAAAGACTTGTGAATAAGGGACAAAGATTTACTAAGATGATCAAGTTACAGTTTGGGAAAAAATATCTGCAGGACATAGATTATAGCTAGAATAGCTAGAATATACAAAAAGAATAAAATAAAATTGGGTAGATAAACAAATCAAGCAGAATATTTAACTAAACTTACAAATGGGAGTAGCTGACCCTTTAAACCCAGCTACTCCTTAGGTTTGTCCCAGCCATGTGAGCAGTAGTAAGATCAAACTATCTTAGAAAGAGGCAAAAACAAGATTTTTTGTACTAAAAAGACAAAATAGACAAAAGTCACTGAAGGTACAAGGATCCCTTTGGTAATCTTACCACAAAGTTCAGTCTCTAGTTCAAAAAACTACATATGTGGGTTCTTCAGTCACATGTGTCCACAAGCCCAAAGTGGAAGATGCAATCAAATGAAGAAACCAAGATGGTGCTGTCAATCCTCCTGCCAAAAAACACAGCTCCAGCATTCTTTTAGCCCAAACCACCAAGACTCACTTGGAACAGCAACAGCTACCACTTCAGACATCTCACGATGGAAATAACAACACAGCAAGTTCTCTTCAGGTTGCCAGACAATTCCCAGACTTCACAGTTTCTAAGTTGAAGCAAGTTTCCAAGTACCAAGTTTCTGAGTCAGCTCACAAAGGTCACAAGTTTCTCCAACATGCTTTCCTGGGTTCCTCACAGGCCCAGGCAGGGGATGGAAACCCACATTGTGGCTCCCTTTCCTGCCCCATCGTTGCACATGGCAGCGGCATCTCTAAGGCCTTCAGCCTCCCTGCTGCTTCTCTGCTCTCCCCCTCCTCCTTCTTTCTCTCCTCTCTCTCCAGCCATACTATTTCCTAAATCCCCTCTTGGTCCCTCTCCCAAGAAACCTCAGCTTCCCTTCTCTGAGTCTTTGCCCACTAGGACAAAATGGCTGACATCCTAATACAGTGTTACCAAGCTAGAGCCATGACCCCCAGTTTCACCACAACACCCCCAAAAAACACACATTGGAAAATTAGGACAAGAACCTAACAATAAAATAGAGGCAAAAGTTTTGAACAGATACTTCAGAAAAGTAGATATAAGAATGACCAATAAGTACATAAGAAGAGGCTCAATATTGTCAGCATCTAGGATAACCCAAAGTAACACCATACAGGGTACTATGTGCTTGATTAAAGAGCTATTATTTAAAAGAATGATAATAGTCAGTGTTGGTGAGGATGTGGAACAACTGAACTGTTCCTCCTCTGTGGATGGGAATATAAACAGGTGTTCAGGTTGAAAACAACTTGGCAGTTTCTTGAAAAGTTAAGCATACATTAACATATCTCTCAACCCCATCCACTCCTTAGCATTCAGTCATCATTTAGCCAAGGGAAATGAAAACAATGTCTACACAGGGATGTTTACATCAATGCTCATAGTAGCCCTGTTTGTAACAGTGCCAAGTTGGAAATAGCCGAATGTTCATTGGTAGGTGAGGTTTTGGCTGCTGTGTCTAATGCTGTTATGAACGTGGGTGTACAGATATCTGTGTCCTTGCTTTCCATTTTTTTGAGTATATGCTATTTATAAGTAGACTTGCTAGATCATATGAAATTTTATGCTTCACTTAAATTTGTTTAAGGAACTGTCATCCGCTTAACTTTTAAATTAAATTTAATGATGTCTTGGTCACCTCCTCATCCTCTAAGGAATACTTGAGTTCTGCCCCCCCTTTAACCCAGGTAGAATAGGTGAAGGGAAGGAACAATAGTGAGAATAAAATGGAAAGGGATCCTATTTGAGGGTTAAGCTTCATGTGGTGGAGAATTCTGGTAGCAGAAAAAGTAGGAATGAAGCCAAGAACTAAGTGTCTCCATAACAAAGAGCTGGAGTAGGAGAGAGGAGGTAAGTTTTAGCAGTTTGGCAAGGGAGAGGCTTGGAACAGGTGCCAGATGTAAGGAAGGAAGCTTGTGAGAAGTGTGACTGCTGTGAGCTGTGAATTGGCATTGCTAACTGTTCTTAGATAAACCGAAAGCTTGGAATTTCTCTTCAATTTTCCTTGATTGTTGGCTTGGGTTCCCTGGTATTTGACTCCCTGCAGAGACTGAGGTAAAATTTCGACTATTATAGTGGCCAAATCCCTAGTATTTCAGTAAAGGAAAGAAGAAAAGAAGCCCTTCAATTAGAGGCAAGATACCAAGATTATAATAAAATATTAATTTAATTTTATTTTAGAACTTGAGGCTACAAACTGTTAATAAAATAAACATAACAAGGGAAGATTATTTTCATTGCCTGTAGCATAGACTTTCAGCTCTGGCTTTAACTGGAGTTGTGTATTTGAATATTCATAAGTATGAATTGTAACCTCATAAATCAGTATTATTTTACACACAAGAGACTAACCAGAAACATGACACCATTTATTTAGAAACAACAACAATATGGTGTGTAGGATAGAATGAGACTATCTTGACAAAATTTCCTTAACCCTAAATTGGTCTGTTTTGACACAAGTTCTGATAAGGCAAAAATATTTTAAATCAGTAAAATCTTGGAAAATGCAGGACATATGGTTGCTTTAGCTTTGGTACTAAATAGGATCCTTTACTTAATCATAATATTTTCAGGAAATTAACCAGCATTAATTCAAGACAGTCATGGCATCTTCAATTGATTGATTTAATCACTGTCCAGCAAGGTATACAAGCTCCTCAATGTATGTTTCCAGATTCACCTTTCATGATCAGTCTCCTCTTTTTCTCTAACTCTGAACAACTTCATTTCATCATTTGGCAACATCTATAATTAAAATTGAAGATGCGAATATTCTATGGTGCCAACAACTTCCACCTGTAGATGTAGACTGAATGGAAGTCTGCACATCTGTTTGCTGAAAGATATATACTAAGCTGATCCTTGAAGCACCATTCTTTAAACCCCATTTAAGCTACTCAAATGCCTACCAAGATCCAAGTAGATAACAAATTGTCGCATAGTCACACAATGGAATGTGAAGGAATGGACTACAATGGCAGCAACAGCAGGAATGTAATCACAGTGCTGGAGGAAAGATTCACTCAAATACAAGAGTACACAGAGTATGTTTTCATTTACAGAAAGATAATAAAGTCTGGCTTCAGAAGTCAGAGCAAGTTAACTAGTTGGGAGAGGCATGGTGAGTGATAGAGAACACTGACAAGGAGTCCAGACTTCTGGTTGAGGATATGGGTCCTTGAGAGATTTGTCAACACAGGTCACCCTAAGTGACCAGTCACTTTGGCATATGGACTATTTCAAGTTGAGGCTAAGTGAAGTCCTGCAGGCTCATGAGAAACTTTTACCACTCCCTTAATTCCCTAGAGGAAAGGTTACTAGAAATAACCTTTCTGTCAGAAAAACCTATCTACATAGGAGAGCTTAATTGCAGGGCATCTGATCTTCCTCAGAGTCACTCTCTCAAATCTCCTTGAAGTGTCAAACTCATTTCTTAGCTCAGGATACCTATCCCCCGGCCCTGCCCCATGCCTCACTGTCCGTGGAATGCACATGACTATGCTGATTCTCTACTCAGCTGTATTTCAATCTATCCTTTCTTTCCTCCTACTTATCTGTCTGATGTGACTTTGATTATTCCACCAGCTTGAGAAGGATATGGGTAGGGGAAAATTTCCTGTCTTTCCTAACACTGGTAATAGTCTCCTATTTGGTCTGACTGCTGGTATGTAACTGTATTTGGTTTATCTAGATTCATTGAGCTTTTGATTTTATGATATATCCACTTTGCTATAGCTTTATTCTCTCATAAGCATTTAAAAAGCAATCAAAATTCAGTAACTCATTAAATGATATTATATGCTGATCACATGACTTAAGAAGAGTAGTTTTAAAGCTTCCCTGTGAGAGCATTTCTGTAGAGAGGAAAGTTATCATTTTTTTGTTGGTGCTATGAGGTTTTGTCTAACCTTCAACAACCAGAGAAGCAAAGATCAACTTCAATATAGCTGGGTCAGAGAAAGACATTTTATATCACTTCATATTTTTGATATAAGGGAAGGCAATAACTCAAGAAAAAAAGGTATTCTGGAAGAAGACATCACTTTCTTTCTATCCTTTTAACTGGGTAGAAAGGAGTTCCTGCCACAAAAGACAGACTAACAAGAAAAAAAAAAAACATGATCATGATTGAGTTTATCATGTACACACATGGGAGATACCAGGGAAATGAGTCTGGGACACATGAGGTGGCCTGGAATTCAGGTATAAACCCCATCTTTGACTGAGTCAAAGGAAGAAGGTATGGGGAATGCCAGCAGAGGGAGGAGACGTGGAAAAGCACAGCAATCAAGGGAAAGGTTGGTTATGAGGATTTGAATTACAGCCTCCTACACTGATAAGAGAGTCTTGTAATTCAGCACCATCCGCTTTTCCTGGTGCTGGTGGGAGACCCTCTTCCAGGTGAAGATTTCCTTTAGAAATGTAGATTTCCCTTCTAACAGGGTAGCTGTAACTTTTTCAGAACTTCTTTTGTGTCTGATGTTGCTCAAAATAACCCTTATGGCAAAGAAGGGTCGGTCCTTGGCAATGATACTGTCTCTTACAGTCAAGGAGGAGACATTTGGAATATGGCTGAGGAGATGATGACACCGTGTCTCAGAGAAGGTGTCCGATGGGATTTGGAGAAATGGTAGGAGATGTGGGCTTCAGAAGGGGATCAAGTCTTCTTCCAAAGAGAGGAGAGAGAAAGGGATGCTGGAAATTAAGGCTCTTGAAAGTGTCTGCTTTGATTTTTGAAGATTAAAGGTGGATGGAGGTGGGTGTGGAAAGGAGTCTATAAAAAATGAAGGGTCAGCTAACATATCAACAGGGAATACACTTGTGAGACAAGTGAGGAATCAAATTTTTGACCAAGAACACACGTACTACACATTCCCATTCTAGGAGCAAAGCTTGCAATTCAAGGGGAAGGAAAGAGAAATGGGTCAGAAAGGGTTTGACCCAAATGCCCCAAGACAGATGAATGAATGTAAAAGCTGTGGCCTATATACACAATGGAATATTACTCATCAATTAAAAATGACAAATGTGAGGATTTTATGATAACATGGATGGACCTAGAAGAAATCATATTAGCAGAAACAAGTCAGAAAGAAAAAGGCAGAATCCAAATGGTTTCACTAATATATGGAATACAGGGAAAACGAGCAAAAGGCCAGGAGGAAAAGTCCAAACAAGGTAACAACCAAACTAAAGAACACAACTGGGGGGGGTGGGGAGATGGGAGGGAGTGGTCACAGGGGAACCACTTTATATCCCCGGGGAATGCAAAGATGTGAAACATATATATAAACAAATAAAATTAAATTAAATAAAAAAAAAGAAAGGGTTTGAGTAGGTAAGAGTTACAGGGATCTGTGATCTTTCCCAGAGCAGCTCAACACCATTTCCAGAGTTACTTGGCAGAAAGTCACAGTTTGTACTACTGGGGCTAGGGAAGGTCTGAGAGGTGGGGGCTGGACACCCTGTTTGCTCCAAGCAGAAATGGGCAACTGTGCCCCCCTTGTTCTGATTTCAGGTCTTTTCCGAATTTCTACTCTCCCACTTCCCTCATTCCAGAGTGGGCATTTGCTTGTGGCCAGAATTTCTCTACAGAGAGCACCTAAAAAGGGAAAAACAAAACTTTTTTTTTCCCAATAGAGAGGCAAGTTTACAGAGCTGTGGGCCTCAGGGCCTCATGGTTGTATAAACATGAGTTCCCCTCTGGGAAGCCTGAGAGTCCATGCACTTGGTCAAACATTCTAGTGCAAAAGAGGGTGGTGGTTCCTAGCCATAGGCCTTGAGTCATAGGCCTGAGCCACCAGGATGGCATGCATATATGCACACATATATATGAATATACACGTGTGTGTGTATATATATATAAAACATCATTATATATATATATATATATAAAACATCATTGTGTACCCCGGGGTTTTCCCATTTCCTTAACATCCATTAACCTTCTTAATCTTTTGTGCCTTCTACCTCCTCCATTTTCTTCCTCCTCCCTATGGTTCACTTCTGTTGGTTGTTTCTAATTTTTCTCTTACTTGTTTGTTTGTAATTTCCTATATCCTTCATATAAGTGAAACTACCCCATATTTCTTTTTCTTTCTGGCTTCTTTCTGCTAATATGAATCCTTCTAACTCCATCCATGTTGAAGGATGGCATTCTTAACCCAGAAACCACATCCCTCATTTGTAACTATACCATCAGAAACATCTCTTTATTCTTTACAAAGTAAACTTGAAAACACATTCTTTTTCTAATGGGACTGCTAAATTGAGACTCATTTCAGGACTTGGGTGATTAGCCTTGACCAGCCTTTCACAAGAGGGTGCTTTTTATCCACACATAATCATCTGTCACCATCATCATCATCAGTTGCTTCTACCCCAATTTCTCATATTACACACTTTCAGCATCATTACCCCAAATTGGAGAATTTCAGGCAGAATCATCTGCGAAAATATCAGAGGTAAAAATAAGCTATTATAGGCTGTTGATGTCACCCCGAGGCCTTGTTTGTTGCTTTGCTGCTCATTTTACTGCACTTAACCCACTAGAAAAGGAGATGAACTATAATCAACTGCAATTTTTCAGT
This sequence comes from Uropsilus gracilis, assembly GCA_004024945.1. Lineage (NCBI taxonomy): Eukaryota > Metazoa > Chordata > Mammalia > Eulipotyphla > Talpidae > Uropsilus > Uropsilus gracilis. The sequence goes on along the minus strand of PVHY01016114.1, from coordinate 12,795 downwards.
GCTAATGGAGGGAGAGGAGGTGCTGGTAATACCAGCTAGCGAATAGTAAGAGATAAACGCAGGGAAAAGACAACGTGCGCAAACGTGTTGGTGTTCAATATTATAAATATGACAATACCTGCCCTCCAACCTTTGCAACCCCCCCCCCCAGAACTGCCTGTGACCTGGGGTGGGGGAGCAAGATTCCACTTGGTCACTGGCAGAGGTGGGGAGAGCTGTGTTTGAGAACAAGAGGCAGAAAATCAAGAACTGATTTGTGGCCAATGGAAAACAGGTGTGTATATAGAGGTTGCTACCCCCTTTGTGTTTGTTTTCCCATTAAGAGAATTGCTACCCTCTGTTGTTCTCTAACTTGCTTTTCTATGAGCCTTACTTTTGAGTGAACTCCAGGAGAAACTCTGACCCAAGAATGGCTCTCAACTGTCATGCCTAGAGAAAAGGACTGGGAGCTTGATGAGTGTCAGTCTGGTGGGTGACCCTGATCATCAACTGTCCTCAGAGGAGCTGGGTGAGGTGGCGGGGGGCCCTGGCCAGGCTGTCTGGGGTAGCATTCAATCCTGTGGGCATACCTGATGGCAAGGTAAGCTGGAGACTGTCACCTAAGTCTGGGCTCAAAGGGAAGAGAAAAGAGATTTGGTTAACCATGTGGTTACCAAAAAGTGCTAACCACAGCATTCTTGGCCTCTTGATGTCTGGTCTCTGAAGGAAGACCCACAATGTTCTGCTAGTCCCTGTAAAGAAGTCAAAATAAGTCAAGATTCTCATTAGAACTGAAAACTTAAATCTTTCTTCATCACATATTGGACAGATAGATAAAAGGGTGGACAGAATGTCAAGCAGACATCATGTTTTTGTATATAGTTTAACTGTAGCCCCCAAAGGAACTATATAGAAGCTGATGATTTTTGTGACTCTTAGTGTGAGACAGATGTAAACATTTCACTTTCTCCTCATATTTCTTCTCTCTGAAATGTCATTTCCTCCTTTGTCCTTAACTGTCACACCTGGTGACATTTGACCCAGCATACTTCATGCTTGAAAGCTCAAACCCCATCATCAGTTTCCTAATACTTGTTTCCTTAAATGTCACCTTCCGAGATACAATTATTATCGTAGTCGATTGCCTAGCTCGTTGGTTCATGAAAGCTGCAATGCTTCTAGAAGCAACAAAGTTTGACTGTGAACATTGTGGGCTTTCTGCTGGAGCTGTCATCCCTGACACTGTCCTTCATGTCTGCAAAGCCTCAACCCCCCAGAAGCTCTGCTGGCCCCTGGTGCATGGAAAGTCCAGTTTAGGACTTGACCTGTGCATGTTCTGCCGAGTCAAGGGCAGGGTACTTGGGAGCAGGGGAGTGTTCAGGGGAGTCTTTTCCCACGTAAATATGGCAGAAATTGGTTAGCACTTTCTGGTAACCAAATGGGTAACCAAAGCTATTTTCTCTTCCCTTTGAGTCCAGACCTAAGCAACAGTCTCAAGCTTGCCTTGCCATTGGGTATACCCACAGGGTTGAGAGCCAAATGACAGATGGTTCTACAAGTCATCTCATAACCTGAGGCCTAGCCCATAGAAACCTCCATGTGTGATATGTGCGATCCTCCATGGTCTTCCCCTTCAGGCTCAAAGCAGACAAGCCTGGTAACTCGGGCACCTGTTGCTGAAGATGTGGGAGACTGGAACTACCATATGACCCAGCAATTGCTCTCTTGGGAATCTACCCTAAAGAGACCTCAATGCTTACACAAAGGGACACATGTGCTCGGATGTTTATTGCAGCATTATTTATAATTGCAAGGACATGGAAGCAACCGGAATGTCCAAAAACAGAGGACTGGATGAAAAAAAAAAGTGGTATATATACACGATGGAATATTACTCATCAATTAAAAATGACAAGTTGGACGATTTTATGATAACATGAATGGAATTAGAAGAATTCATTTTAGCAGAAACAAGTCAAAAAGAAAAAGACAGACGCCAAATGGTTTTGCTACTATATGGGACTTGGGAAAGATAAACAAAAAGCCATGAAGAAAAGTTAAAACAAGTCAACAACCAAATTAAAATACACAACTGGGGGGGGGGGCAGGTTGGGAATGGTCAGGGAGGGGGGATGAACCCCAGAAATCACAAAAATGTGAAATTTATATATAATTAATTTAAAAAAGATGTGGGAGACTAAGAGACTAAGCTAGAAAGAACTTGGGTCCCCGAATCACTGTTTACCAGAGATCAGTCCATGGACTGGGAATGAACTTTACATGAGCAAAATAAATGTCAGGCCTTAAAGTCATCAAGACTTGGGGTTTTGCCTATTACATTATTGTTCTTCCTTAACTAAATCATGAGACCAACTCCTCCCTAAGAAGCATTTTGACATCACTTTGGCTCACCATTTTCAGCAATGCTTGTCCTACCTTCGTTAAAACAAAGGTCTATCCATCTGCAAACCATTCTTGTCCAGATCCTTGCAAGATAAGCATATCCAGAATCTCAGCCAGTCTTAGCAGAAAGCTCAACTCACCACCTGATGCTTGTAGTATTCTGGGTGTTTAAAGGACCCAGCAGTAGCTTTGTGGAAGCTCAATGGTTTTATTTATTTATTTTCTTGCTTTATAATATTTAACCTGTTATAATTCAAATTTACTTTAAAAATTTATTTTTATTGATTGCACACACACACTCATATATTACATCATTGTCTACCCCGAGGTTCTCCCATCTTCTTAACACCTGTTAACTATCTTAATCTTTTGTGCCTTCCCCCTCCCCCATTTTCTCCTTCCTCCCCCTTGCTTGCTCTATGGTTTGGGTCTGTTGGCAGAGACTAAAATTTTTCTTATCCATTGTTTGTTTTTTTCTATATCCCTCATATAAATGAGACCATTCCACATTTCTCTTTTTCTTTCTGGCTTATTTCTGCTAACATGCTTCCTTCTAGCTCCATCCATGTTGCTGCAAACGATGTTTGTCTTCTTTGACTGATGCATAATATTCCATTGTGTACATATACCAGATCTTTTTCAACTATTCATCAGTTTGGGGGCATTTGGGTTGTTTCCATATCTTTGCAATTGTAAATAGTGCTGCAGTAAACATGTGCATACAGGTCTCCTTTTTAAATAGTGATTTTGTGTCCTTTGGGTAGATTGGTGGTTTTAAATTCACCAGCTAGGCGGGCAGAGCATGCTGGCACACTTACTACTCCCTGGGACTCAGTTCAGGAGTTTGGTGATGCCTTTGGTTCATCTCAGCCATGAGAAGATATTATGTCTGCTTAGAAGAAGCAGGGGGATTGGAGGGGGGTCTTCTATCATCAAGATGAAGCTTCATTCATTGCACATTTTAAAGAATCTAATTCACAGACTGGAGATGTAGCACCAGTTTGACACCTATTTGAACTAAGGTGGCTATTTGCGCTCACTTCGTGACGTGGCAGAGGAAGGAAGGAACTTTTGGAGGTGGAGAGTGAAAGAAGAGGAAAGACCACAGCGAAGACAGGGAAGATTCTTCTTGAGGACTCTTGGCTTGCCTTATCGGCAGGCAGGAACTTAGAGAAAGTGGGTCTGCATTTCTGAACTCAGGTTATGCAAAACCAACAAATGCTTTCATGTCGAATGATAAAGGGTTTACTCCACACAGGGAAGGGCTTTTCCAAAGACATCTAGATTGTCAGAGTCATCTTAGGATTTTTTCCTTCTGTTTGTTTGGCTAAGAGGAGGAAGCTGAAGGTGGGATGGAGTGAGTAGAGGTTGGGGATGTGTGTGTTGGAAGAGCTGGAAGCAGCCACTCCCTCTGTTGAGGCTGTGATCAGGGTTTCACATCCCATTGTGACAGGTCTACTCCCTTTTGTTATAGAAGATCAGCAGCAAAGGGTCCAAGTGAAACAATCTAGGGATGTTTTGAGCACTAACTTTATTGAGTGTGTCAGCCAATTCTGAATGGGCTCTCAAAGACCCCCCCACCTCCTAGTAGTCACCTCTCCCCTATTGAGTATGGGGAGAATTTCTTCAATGGTTTCTAATGACTATAGTAAGTCCTCGATGCCATCCAAACGTTGGAAATACTGACTTTTAGCAAAGTGATGTATAACCAAGCAACTGGATCATAGACTGACTGATATAGACAATTAGTATCCAGTAAACCATCACCAAATTTCTAAATAAAGCCCCCAAACACCTCTAATATTCAACAACCACCTGGATACATCCATTCACCCATTTCCTAACCCACCGTAGGGCAAATGAGTTGGTCAGACTTTTTCTACCACTAAACTTTAGACCCTATGACTTTGTAGCGTTGATCCCTCCCCATGATCATAAGGGCCTGGCCCAGGGGGTGTGCGCATGTGTGAGTGGGCTCATCTGGACTGGGTAGGTGGGGCTAAAAGAGCTGCGTCACCCTGGAAGAAGGGGAGTCAGGAGAATACAATGAAGAAGTAGAGCAAAGCCAGAGAGAACACCAGAGAAAACGATAGGCAGGCTCAAGAGAACATTAGAGGAAGTGAATGTGAAAGATTCTTGGGGTTCTCAGGGGAATTTTCCTAATTTTCCTGCATCTTTGCCTGCCAGTACCCCTCCCTGGCGTACCTGTTTACCTGGTTCCCTAGGAGAGCATTAAAGTCTGTAAAATGCACAAAGGGCTCCAGGATGCTTATTATCCATCTGTTCCAAGAGATAAAGACGCTGCACTGTGTGTGTGCTTGCCATGCACTCAGTTATTCCAGTTCAGGGTGTCCAAGCCTCTCCTGGTTGGCCATTCAGGGACCCACTTGGGCTGGACACCCTTTCATCTCAGGTTGCACAGAGGATGAGCAAGGTGTCATGGAAGGTGAGGGCTGGAGGTCCTTTCTGAGAAGATGGTCTTTGTGTAGAAACACAAAGTGAGGGCTGAGTCACACAAAGGCTTCCAGCCACAGTTCCAGAAGGTGATGTGGTTGGAAACAGAAAAGACTGGCTCTCCCCTCAGGAAGAGCACATGCCCCATGTGGGGAGAAGACTGGACATGGGGGTGAGGGATGAGGTGGGCCAATATTGAGAGTGGGGCTGCAGGCTGAGGTGAGGAGCCGAGACCTTATTCTGCACCTTCTAGAAGGAGTTGGAGGACAGTGAGCAGGAGGGTGACGTGAAGGGGTGATGTCCTGCAAAGGTTCCTCTGGCTGCTTTGTGTAGAACAGGCAGAAGGAGCGACCCTGGAGACATTTTGAACTGATGCTCAGCTACAGTTATCATGGCGGGAAAGGCATTTAAGTTAGCCCGGGGAGTCCCTCCATGTTGAACTCAAATCACACACTTACCGGGTGTGAGATCTGAGACATAATCCCTTCATAAAATGAAGAATGGGTAGTTTATTGCTATTTTTTAATTCAATAATTTATTTATATATATATTTCACATCTTTGTAATCCCCATGGTTCACCCACCTTCTCCCCTCCCTGACCATTCCCATCCTCTTCCCCCCCCTACCCCCCAAGTTGTATACTTCAGTTTGGATGTTAGCTTATTTTGACTTTTCCTCCTGGCTTTTTATTTTTCCTATGTCCCATTTATTTGTGAAGCCATTTGGTTTCTGTCTTTTTCTTTCTGACTTGTTTCTGCTCATATGATTTCTCCTAGGTACATCCATGTTATCATAAAATTGTCAAATTTGTCATTTTTAATTGATGAGTAATATTCCATTGTGTATATATACCACAGCTTTTTCATCCAGTCATCTTCCTGGGACATTTGGGTTGTTTCCATAGAGGACATGGGTAGTTACCTCGCTGTTGAGAGAATTGACTGAGAAATGTATGTGGAGCCCACATCTCAGTTCCATGCACTTAATAGTGTGGGCATTTAATAAATACCCTGCTCCTGCAAAGGGCTGAATGTTTGTGTCTCTGCCCCCAAATTAATAAATTGAGTCACAATTCCCAATGTGATGGGACCAGGAGCTGGGACCTTTGGGAGGTAGTTAGGTCAGGAGGGTGAGGACTTTGTACTGGGACTAGTATTCTTGTAAAAGAGACCACATTTCCCTCAGCCCTATGACCATGTCAAGACACCATGAGAAGACATCTGGTTCTTACCACCCCAAATATGCTTTGATCTTAGACTTCCTGGCTTCCAGAAGTAAGAAAGAAATGTTTGTCAGTCTGGCCATTGCAGTCTATACTATTTTTGCTATAGCACTCAGATGGGGTAAGGCCGCCATTTTGATCAGAGTGGTCATTTCTAACCATTACACGGTCATTAACATGGCAACATTCCTTCAGCACTGGGTACCCCCAACCCTTTCTAGCCCCATTAAGAATGGAAGCTCATGAAGGATAGGACTTGATGTTTTGGGCATTGTTATGCCGCCACCTACAGCAGTGTGGTGTATATATATATATATATATATACACTATATATATATATATAGTGTATATATATATATATATGTAAATACTCATGTCTAACTAGTCTCTGATAAATGAAAAGAAAAAAGAAAAAAATGCATTTGTTCAGTATTTATCAAGATGAGGCTGTTAAACATGAACTCATTACTGTTCCAAATGCTGAGGTATCAAAAAACCTCACCTGTTTTTTGTCCATTCTGGGATGAGGGCTGGTTTGGCTAATAAGCATGATTCGACAAAAGGGGGACCTAGCTTCAGTATTTCCTTTCCAAATCTGAATAGTCCACTAGGATGGCATATCTTGCCCATGGATGATTCTGTAGATTTGCCAGGTTTGCTCTCTATTCAGAACTTCTAAAAGTGTTTCCTCTATATGTGAATTGGGTTAGAAAACTTATGATCTGAATCAATTCATGCTAATCTATTGGACAAGAGAAAGTTTCACAAAGGAGATATTGGAAACGTGAACTTTCAGGAACTTCTGAACTTTATAACTTTAAGTCTCACAAGAAACCCTAATTCTCTGACAAGGATAGAAAAATATTATTTCTTGGGGGTGAACTGCAAGTGAAAAAATGGGGTTGCAATGACCCTGAAGGATTTAGACTATTAAATGGTTAATGATGAGGCTTCCTCCTCCCCCATCTTACTTCGTAGGTCAACTTTGCCCTTAGTAATTGAGAGTTAACATGCATGTGGCATTTCTATGATGCCATTTCTTGTTGAAAGGCTAACATTGCAATGAAGCTTCAGGGATGAGCCCATCTTTCCTGTTTCCTTGTGTTTGTGGTTAAAAGGCTTGTTGTCAGATGGTTGCAGCTAGTTGCAGCTTAGATATCATCGCAAATAGTCAGGGCGTTTGAAGGATGACTTACTCTCCTCATTCATGTGTTCTGTCGGGAACCTCTTGTATAAGGAGCACACGGCATGGCTTCATGGTGCTAGAAACTGTTCCCTTTCCTTTTTCAATCTGAATCAAAATATTTTATCATAAAGTCCATCACCCAAGATAAAGGATAAAAGTGATTTTCATGAGAATAATTTTATACGAAATAAGGGTAATGTCATTTAAAATATTTCCTCTGATTATGAAAAATTGATTATGGAGACACTATTTAGCTGAAACGTTGAGGGGATGATATTGGATTTGAAGCATCATCAAGTGATTCCTGGGATCTTCCACCTGTAAGACCTAAATCGTAGTTCAAGGTCATTGCCATTTTATTTGAGCAAAGCACTTTCTTCAACAATAGCTTTAAAGAACTAAAGAAGAGAAAATGTGCAGTGTCCAAAGCCCTGAGCGAGACGGTCACAGTCAAGGCCATAGGATGCCTTAGCTAGATAAACACGGATGTTTAGTCTTTTGTACTTTAAAAGGACTTCGCATCTATCAGTTTTTTTGACTCAAAACAAGACTCAGATTCCTCATCCATTTTCTGCCTGTTTAACCAGCTCAGGGATATTTCGGAAGGTATTTCTGAGCACATCACGCCATGGATGGAGTCGAGAGCTCTCTGTGACTTGTTAAATGTGTCGTCCAGCACATTTCAGACTGGCAAGCTCCCCGCTCCACCAGTCATGTCCGATGTTTCATACAAGGTGTTGCAGATGTGTGAATGAAATTGGCAGAAAATCCTCACATCACCACACATGGGGGATAAAACAAATGTTTAAAAATCATTTGGAAATCCTCCCTCAAGATAGGTTCCTCTCCAATGCTGAAGAGCCATCTACATATAATTGGTGTGGCATGAACCTGAACTGCTTTCCAGACTGAAGTTGGCTTATTCAAAGCAGCTACCAATGGGAGTGTGGCAAAGGATGGGCAAAGGAAAGCAAGAACTCCCCACCTCAGCCTCCCCTGACTCCGTGGGCTTTTCATTTACTTTAGTATCCAGATTTCTGACATGCACAATTTGGGTTTCCACCATGGCTATGTCTTCTGTGCTTTGGAGATGGAGGATTAGAAATGAACTGTGACAGTCTCCCAACTGGCCCCTCCCTTCTGCACTGTCCTGGTTGCTGCAGCCTGAATCACTCCTAAAATAAAGATCATGCCACTCCTCAGAACCCTGCCCCTGCCGGGGCCCCATCTCAGGCACAAACTAGACCATCCTAAGAACCTGGAATTCTCCACCCAACCGGCCGTCTCCCCAAACTCAGTTCCCTGCCCCCTTCTAGCACTCTCCCTCACCTTTGTTCAGCAGCAACCACTTCAGCCTGTTTGTGTGACAAAAAGCCTGGGCCTCCAAGCGAAGTTCTTCATTAGATTCTGGTCTTTCTTCAGATCACATCATCTCCCCTTATTTTAATATGCAATTGGCTCCATATTGCATGCCCTGCTCTTTGCCTGGTCTATTCTTTACCAAGGCACTTAATCCGATGTCGTTTTCTCCATGACTAATTGCAAACATGTCGCCTGTCCCTCTAAAGTGGAAGCTGGCAGTTGAGGCTTACAGTGGAAAGGCTCGTATGCTGTTTCCTGTCTAGTTGCAGTTGGAGGGATGTAGTCGAGAACTTAGGTCACGCCCAGCACATTGCAATACTCACCAGCATTTGCTGAACGAGTAAACAGAATTTCCATGATCATCATCATGGAAACACTTATCGAGAGCTGAGACTCTGTGGTCTCTTCTGATCACATTTCCTTGTCGTTAGCTCTAATGTCATGATCTCTTTACAACTGAAGGATAAGTGTTCAAGTTGATTCTGCTTTCTTATTCTCCTCCCAAGCTAACAAAACAGACACTCCATCCAAATACGGGGCATTCAAAAGTGGTATGATATTTACAGTAACTTCTCCCTCCTCCTTTCTTTCTTCTCTGAACATGACATTCTCACAGAGTCTTTTCTTAATATGACTTGGACATTTTTGGAAGCTCATCTCCCTCCTCTCTGCGATGGCATTTTTGGATGGCTCCTCTGTTTCTGCCACGCTGCCCGCCTCTTCCAGGTGTGTGACTTGCTGGGTCCCCGCTCCTAGTTAGATCGGTGTGACAGAAACATTGATAGATTCTACTTTCCTGCTGGGGTTTGTCCATGGGCAGGACATTTTTTGGACCGTGAGAACCTTGCCGTTGAACTGACGGGTATGCTAATCTGGAAAGGGGGGCCCTTTGCTGCAGGGTCATGAAACCACATGAGCTGTTTGGGTTGTTACGGTGCAAGAGCCTAGACAATGTGGCCCTAATTGGCCATGAGAGCAGGTAAGAGAAAACATACCAGGGCAAAACATAACGACCTTGGGAACGGGCAGACAGCGCCCATGAGAGGGAGAGCAGGCAGGCCTCGTCACAGCAGACAGCCCAGCACAAGTAAAACCTGACGTATGTAAATCGTTCAGGACATCTTAACCTCGCTCCATTTTGCTTCTGTGCCTCAGCTTTGCTCCAGATAAAGTATCCATTGAGATAAGGTCTGCGCTTCACCAAAAGTATAAAATGAACGTGCTACAAGCCATCGCGGCTCGAAGTTCCTCTGACTTAGTAGCCCTCAGCTCTAATGAAACTTTCCTGTACCCTTATATTCCTGTTCCTAAAGTGTCCGTGTTGAGCGGTGGCCTAACAGGATGATCCCCTGAGTTTCACTGTTTCTGACTGCCAGGCATCCTGCAAGTGGGATTGGGGTTTAACCACTTCAGGCCCAGACCATTAGTTCTCCCATGGGCCCCTCACCTTTCACAACTGCATCTCGACAAGGGAGGGGGTCTCAGGCCCCCCAGAGAAGGTGTCTCAGTAGAACTGTTACAACTCTTAATACCCACCTTGGAGTCAGATGTTCCATCTGCTTCTAGGTCTTAAGGCTCCACTAATCACGCACCTCCTTAAGGAGAGATCTGCTGCCATCTTCCTCACAGCTAGCCTGCTACAGCAAATACAAGGAGTAGTTACCGTTCATTGACCCTCGTAAAAAATAAACGGGAGCTTCTTTAAAAATGTGAGAATTTGACGCGAACAAAAGCAATCAAAATGGCAGGTGCCACCTGGGTAGGAGCCACCTGAAGATGCAGCGAGCCAAGAACATTTCCCTGGCTGCACCTAAGTGCTGGTGTCTTCTGGGGAAGTGGCTGGCAGTCTGTGATTGGTTGTTGTGAAATCAGGTTAAAAGGGGGCAAAACCGCTAACCAACAAACCACAGATCCACTTCACCTGCGCATAGCAGTTGCCACTCAAATGCAGTTCAACAACAGGGTTTTATTAACAAAGGAGATTAACCAGAAAAACGAAAAGCCTTTACTGCCACAAGTGGTCAGTTATCTTACCCCAGTCACCATTTTCAGTCCCGAAACTTCCAGATACATGTCCAAGATAGCGCTCCTTTGCCCCTCCACACCTGAGGCAGGCACTCTGCCAAGTCCAGCCCACAAAGTCCAGTCTTTCTTAGGCATCTTTGCTTCTTCTCTCTCCAGTGTACTGCACTGCTCCACTTCTCCAAGGCTCTTCACATTTCTTACGCAATTGCTCATGCACAAATCGGCTTTCCAAATCCCTGGCCATCTCTAGGTACCAGTTCACTATGCCAGGGGGGCAACCCTGGTCAGGCCACATGGGCCTGTTCTCTCAGTCCACCATTCTCATCATTTCCTTTCCTTGCTCCTTCCTTTTATCTGCCTCTTGGCACATCTTGCTTCTTCTGGCAGGGTCTTTCTCTCAGACTCCGACTACTGGGGCATTTTGGCGCCCATCAGTTTTCAACTACATCATTACCCCCTATCAGTTGTACTGCAGCCATCCCGATCCTCGCAGGTTTGTTGGTTCTAGCAGCTAGAGAGAAATGCTGGACTCTTGGTGGGTTTTACAAGTTTTCATGCCTTAGGGAATCAGGTCCATAGGCCAACCAGGTGGGGCAGCCTGGTCAACATTATGGCAGGCAGGCAGGCTGGGTAGCAGGGGCGGGAGGTTGAGCGGGAGCTCCTTCTCTGGGCTTTCTCTTGCATTCTCTTGCTGTTCTTCCATTTTCTTCACCTACTCTCCTTTCTGAGTGCGTTTCTCTTGAAGACGCCGCCTCTTAATTCCTTCCTTCCTAGACCCAAATGAGCTCATTCACACATGTGCGCATCCACTGCACCAGGCACACTCAATCATGGGGAGGGCACAATACCACAGGTGCTGGTCATAGAGGCTAAGGGCAGAAAAAGCCTGACCAGCTCATCCATCCTTTTGTTTATTTTTTTCCCATATCCCATATATTAGTGAAACCATTTGGTTTCTGTCTTTTTCTTCTTGACTTGTTTCTGCTAATATAATTTCTTCTAAGTACATCCATGTGATCATAAAATCACCAAATGTGTCATTTTTAATTGATGAGTAATATTCCATTGTGTATATAGACGACATTTTTTTTCATCCAGTCATCTGTTTTGGGGCATTGAGGTTGCTCCCAAGTCAAAAGGAGACTCTTCTCAAGGCTGCATGGTCTAGAGATGTAGTATTTGGGACCAAAAGGAAGAAACACACAATGTGTACTTTTAATCTTCAGACTGTTTATGTAGATCACCTATATAACCCTAAATATCTTCATTATTAAAAAAATAAAATTGTCACTGGAAGAAAAAAATGTTCTTACTTAGCTTACATTTTGCATTTGTAATTTCTAGTCAATGCTCCAGTTCATTAAAAGAAGAAAACCAAGACAACAAACAATGCACTCTAATGCACCCTGTGCATCTTCCAAATGTACATTTTTCTGGGTTGTTTGCTTAATTCAAATCTGTCCTGCTTTTGAACATAAATGTGCAACTCTAGGTCTGTCTAGTTCATAGGGAACTGAGATGTGACAGAGATTCTTACAAGATTAAGTTTTACAACTGCTTTTTTCCCCTCAGAAAAGAAATGAATTTATTTCTTTATGTCAACAATATAGATTTATTTATCTACTTCTTTCTTCATTATGGAGGTGATGATGACTTAAAACCTAGGTATGGCTCAGAGGACTGGGACTCCACCTTTTCACTGTATGTGCCCACAGCATCCCCAGCCCCGAGTGCCCGTGGTCCTCACCCACCAGGCAGTGTCCTTGTGGGCATACCCACCCTGTCCCCTCTACTAGCTCTGCAGTTGCTCTGTGCCATGTCTCAGCTTTATAGTGATTTGTCTTGAAGGTCCGAACTCTTCTGCTGGCAATGCCGGTGACTTATTTCACTCCGAAACATTCCCTCAGAAGTGTCCATCTCTTATTTTCTTGCAAATATTCAACCTCCCAGAGGTATCAGGCCTGATGGGGGCCCCTACCAGGCCCCCACCAGGTGGTACAAGCCACAGGAAGGGGGTTTGAAGGTGGAGCTTTGTTCTTCTGCTAAGTGTGCACAAGGGGTACCGTGGCTGGCTAGGGGTAGCTGAGCTTTGTCCCCACGACATCAGGGAGGGAGCAGGCATGGATGGGGAGGGGGTAGGGGTAAGGGAGGGGAGGGGAGAGG
>PVHY01016113.1:9177-34569 GCA_004024945.1 Uropsilus gracilis | reverse complement strand
GCACAATTTATAATTGCAAGGACATGGAAGCAACCTAAATGCCCCAAAACAGATGACTGGATGAAAAAAATGTGGTACATATACACAATGGAATATTACTCATCAATTAAAAATGACAAATTTGATGAATTTATGGAAACCTGGATGTACCTAGAAGAAATCATTCTAGCAGAAACGAGCCAGATAGAAAGGGACAGAAGCCAAATGGTTTCACTAATATATGGTCAACCAAATGAAACTGCACAAGGGGAGAATGGGGACCAGCTGGAGCGGGTGGGAAGGGGAGGTGGTGGGTGACCCCCAGGGACTGAAATGATGTGAAATATATATAAATAAATAAATTAAATAAAAAAAAATAAATCCTCCTCTGATTGAGAAATGAATACTAATCTCATTAGAACCTATTGTTTTATTCTAGTGAAAATAGGTAAATGGAGAGCAATAACATAAAAAAGAATTACAAATCATCTACTTTTATGCCTAGGCTGATGAAAAATGCAAATAATGTGCAAATTGAGCATAAAACTTGAGCTTTAAAAAACACTAGGGAGCAATCACTCTCTGCGAACCGAAAAGACAGAGTAGTTTATAAGACACACCCTTCAGTCTTAATTCGGTTCTAGAAATAGTACGATTGTGGAGTCTCTGAATTAGAGCAAATGACACCTGGCCAAGAAATAAACTACTAGTTTATATTAACCACCAGCAAGATTAAGATTAAATACCCCAGAAAAGTTATTTTTTGCTCTTCTGAAGTCAATGTCACTTCTGGTCCCAGGCAAGCAGTGATGTGGTTATTTATCCCCAGAGTTTTCCCTGTTCTAAGGTTTTATGTAAATGGAATCATATAAAATACACGCTTTTGTACAAGTCTTCTTTTGCTCAAAATATTTTAAAATTTATCTATCTTTGTGTGTATCAGTAGCTTGTTCCTTGTTTTTTTGTTTTTTCTTTCAGAGTAGCATTCCATTTTATAGACATATCACAGTATTTTTATCCATTCATCTGTTGGTGGGCATTTGGGCTATTTCAGTTTGGGTCTATTATAAATAAATCTGCTGTGAGAATTCAGGTATAGTGTGGATACACATTTTCTTTTCCTTTAGATAAACATCTAGGTTCAGAATTGACAGGTTATACATGTGTTTAATTTTATTAAAGAAAAAACTGCCAAAGTGATTATACCATTTTACCAATCTAACAGCAGTGGTGTTTCACATTATTGCAATGTTTGACATTGTAAGGGTTTTTAATTTAATTTAATTTAATTTTACTTTTGAGACTAGGTCTCGCTGTTTTTGCCTGTGGAACCCCAGGCTCACGTTGCCCGGGGCACCACAGACTCAAGTAATCCCCAGCCTCAGCTTCCCAGGAAGCTGGGATTACAGGCAAGTGCCACCACGCCCAGCTATGTTTTTTTGGAACTAGGTCTCGCTACATGCCCCCGGTGGGACTCAAATCGCGATCCCTGGCCCCAGCCGCGGCTTCCTAGGCTGCAGCTTACAGGCATGTGCCATCATGCCCAGTCTAGGGTTTTAAATTTAATAAATTTTACATACATGATCATGCTAATATAGTATTACTTCTTTCAATTTTTCTGCTTTTTTATTTTTCTGGCCTTATTGCAGGCTGGAACCTGGCTGGGACCACAAGTATAATGTCAAATACAAGTGGCTGAGAGGAAAATCTTGCTTTGTTCCCACTGTAGGCATTTTCTTTGTAGATTTTTCTTTCTTTTCTTTTTTCTTTTGAGACTAGGTCTCACTATTTTTGTCTATGGAACCACAAACTCATGTTGCCGGGGGTACCACGGACTCAGGCAATCCCCAGCCTCAGCTTCCCAGGTAGCTGGGATTACAGGCACGTGCCACCACGCCCAGCTATTTTTTTAGAACTAGGTCTCACTATGTTGCTCTGAGCGAGACTCGCACTGCGATCCCCAGTTCCCGCTGAGGCTTCCTAGGCTGCCGCTTACAGGCAAGCGTCACCATGCCTGGTCTCTTTGTAGATTTTTCAATCATGCCCTTTCTCACTTAAGTTTCTTTCTTTCCTAATTTGCTGAGATATTTTTTGATGAATGGTAGTTCTATTTTGTCAAATACTTTTCTATACCTATTAAGGACAATAAATTGGTTTATTTACTTTATTTGATTAATACAGTAAATTTAACTGGTTTTTGAGTATTAAGCCAACTCTTTCTTTGCATTCCTGGGATAGACTGCATTTGGTCAAAATATGTTATTCCTTTTACAGACTGCTGGATTCAACATGCTAATAACTGGTAAAGGACTGTTACATCTATAATCACAATGGGTACCTGTCTGTGATATTTTTTTTTCTGTCTGACTTATACTGGCATCTTAAAATTAGATGGAGTGTTCCTCCAAGAGACAGACAAAAGATCTACTCCAGTCAACACATTTTCATTTCATTAATTTGAAGGTCTATGAATAGCAATAGATTATCATGTTAGTGTTAAGCAGTTTTCAAAATTGCTGAGAGTCGTGACTTTTTTTAAAAGCCTTTAAGATCAAGACCATATATTTTACATGATGATCTAGAAAATATACATAGATGAAAAATTACATAGTTTCAAAAGAAACATTTACTTTATAATGTTATAATGCACTATTCTGTATCTTTCTCTCTTTGCCCTTTCTGTGTTCTTTTTAAATGATGGTATCAATCAATCAATACATACACACATATGTACATACATACACACGTAAAATGCTGTCCATAATCCAAGTCTATTTATTTTAAGAACAATTTATTTAGTGTTGCTACCTTCAGTTTGAAAACACTTATTGTGGGTAAAGGGAAACTGTCAGAGTAAGAAATGGATGCTTTTAATATAAGGAGAATTTTCTGGACATTAGAAGCCTAGGTTGCAGGGGTCACCTACAGAGAGCTGAATGCAACACAGGCCTAGGGGAAAAGGTAGGTGGCTTGTTTGTACCCATCCTGTCCCTCATGCAAATAAAATTATTGTTAGTAGTTAAGGATTCTTTTTCTTTTCTTTTCTTTTCTTTTTTTTTTTGAGACTAGATCTCACTATGTTACTCAAGTGATTCCTAGCCTCTGCCTCTCAAGTAGCTAGAATCACAGGTGTGCGCCACTGTACCCAGCTTTAGCAGTTAGGAGTCTAAGCCAAAGGATTGACTGAAAGCTCAGAGGGAAAAAATAAAGTTTAAGAAAGAAGCAAGCTGGGTCCAAGTTCCCTGCCAACAAACCTATGCTCAGGAGAGGCTCTGGCCATCGGCAGGACTCCCACTGGGGTCCTGGGAGGAAGGAGGACTGCCTAAGATGTCCTAAGATGTCCGGGGGCAGGGCAGCACCCTGCTACTGGTGAGGACTGGGGGGGTTCCCCCTGCCTTGAGCTGCCTTGTCACTCCCCATTCTAATAGATATCACTGGAAATGACAAAACCAACAATTCATTGACCAACACTCAAGAGAGGAGAACAACAAAGGCCCTGCGCATAATCTTCACCTGGGTAGGACCCAAACTGTGCAAGATCAGAACCACAAGAGATGACTGTAAGACTAGTCATATAAGTGACTTGGCAAAGAGCTTCACCTATGATGTCCTGGGAGCTAAAGCACCAAGCCCCTGATCCAGAGATGCCACCAACGTGAGCGAACGCCCTCCTCTCCCATTTGGGAAGGAAAGTCACAGAGAAGAGGCTGTGGTCCCACAAGAGAACTGTAAACCATGAGGATGGAGAGGAGTTGGACAAACCTCCTACTGGAGTCTGTTCCCACTGGGGAACCCCTCTAATGCCAATGGCCAAGAGCTGGGATCCCAAGGCCAGAGGCCAAGAACTATAAGGCTTGGAAGCAGCATCATAGGGCAAATACAAGAACGGAGGAGGCAGTCAGCATGAATGAGGCATGAATCTCCAGACCACACCGGTCTGGAGAAAAGCAGACTGTCAACTTCACAACAGGAAATACCACAATAAAGGAGCCTGGAGAACAATGCCACATACCTGCCCTACAAGAGGTCCCAGATGAGCTTGGACTGGCCACCTACTCAAAGTTACTCTTAGAAATTTAAACAGCATGGACTCCAAGTCCCAGGAACTCAGGTCCTCACCCAGGAAAAAGACACTTACCAGTAAAGGAAGAGACCAAGAGGCCAAATATCGACCAATTAACTGACCAACAACTTTATCAACCAACAACTTGCAGAGAGAGGGGAGTCGGAATGACTGGAGGGAGGGTTTAGGGGGAGAGGGGAAAGCAGAAAGACCATACATAAGGGGATCAATAATTACACAATGTGACCAAGGTTGTAAGAAAATAATAAAAATTTTAAAAATAAAAAAAAGCAAGCTAAGAATCTTGAATCAATAATATTAGACAATTAAGATGAATCTTTAAGTATGTCTTATTTGTGAAAAATCATTGAGCTGCACACTGCTAACATGTGTACTCTCCTGTGTGTATAACATACAGTGATTGCATGTAATATTTTAATTAAAAAATCAAACTAAAAAATGCAGCCCTCTGTTGTACAACACAAAGATAGCAGAACTTATTCTTCCATTAAGTCCTTTCTGTGGGCTGGAAGAATCATTTAGTATGGTCACAAAAATGTGAAATAAATGAAATGAAACACCTGTTTTTTTTCTATAGTCAAGGCAATTTGGGGTAGGCTTCCTACCCTAAATATATATTTTAATATATAAAACCATGATTTCATTTTCTTATACTTCTGGATATCTAAAAGTTACCCATGATTTCATTTTCTTATACTTCTGGATATCTAAAAGTTACCCATGTGAAGTAAATCACAGAATTTTGGTAGGTAGCTGCAATTTTCAATGCTATTTAGAAAGATGGAATTGGAGAGTACTTTAAGGTTACCTTTTCATGAGGTAACCACTCAACATCTGCCTCTGCCTATACTCTGAATAAGTTAATGAATCCATGGACCTTTCATGCAGCTTTTCCTGGTAACATTTGTTCTTTAAGACTTAACAACTAAGTCCTCTCCTTGAGATTTTCTGCATTCTTCCCTCTCCCAGCATACACAATATACTGGATGTGTCTTTATCACAAGTCTTATATACCATAATTCAACATATCATAATATATTTTATATTTCCCAAAACAAAAACCACTTTTAGGAATTCTGTTGCCACTGATGATATCCACCAAAATGTACTGCATACTCTAGAGGTAGATTGAAAAAAAAAAAAAAAAAGTTCGAACTGTTTTGAGCAATCACTGATCTAAAGTATATAATTCCTAAAGGTGCCATTTTGAAGGAATAATGGAAATATTGCTTGAAATGGGGTACTGATTGAGGCTTTTCATAAAAGGTATTACTACTTACCATTAAGTAGAATTTAAGTTTATTTGAAAATTTAATTTACATATATTAGTATTACTGATTGTATTTGCAAGTCTTAGCCAAAAAGAAACTTTTAAAAGTTAGTTATCACATGACTTTCTCTTACAAATTAATAATGGGATCCAGATATTCAACATTAATCTATCCATCATTCTTTCTCCTTTGGACATGAAACAATAAAAACTAAGGTCTCTAAACCAGTTCTGTAATAAAATATATATAACATATGCTGTACATATGTTAGTCAGTCATGAAAGAACTTTTAGGTTATTATGTCTATTTCATTCAGAGCATTGCTGGGTAATTCATTAGCTGAGACATGTTCCACGTCACAATCACTGGTACAAAGTTCACAAATCAATGGTGTTATCATTGATTACAGCACATCCGTAATTCGTTTCTCAGGCCACTAACAGATCTGTCAGCAAATTATTATGGGCTTGATTCTTTTCCTAGAATTCATGTAGGAATCCTTCCAGTTCTATCAATTGTTGAACTAAAACAGGAACCATTTCCAGAGGATTACGAGAGAAGACTGTTTCAAATTATAATATTCAATCTGCGTAATTTAAAATTATTAGACATGTGAAAAAACAGGAAAACGACTAATTATCAAGGAAAAAGACTCCTGAGATTAGGTACAGGAATACTCAAAAATACTATGCTCCTTGAGATAAAGGTAAACACTTCAAATGTTTCTTACAGGTTCTGTCTCAGTAAGAACAAAAATTATAAAAAAGAACTAAATAAAAATTTTAGAACTGAAAACTGTAGTATCTGAAATAGTAAAATGCAGGATGAGTTAACTAACAAAATCTAAATGACCCAGAGAAGAATCAGCTTCAACAAACAGAGTTTTATAGTACCAACATAGATCACACAGGTTACTATCTAACCTTTCACAGAAATTTGCCAAACCCTGGTCTAAATCAATTAGAATACAGAGATTGTCAAATTAGATTGAAAAATAAGGATCCATCCCATGTGCTGTTGATAGGAAATCTACTGTAGATTTAACAAATGGCACAGCTAGGTTAAAAGTGAAAGGACAGAAAAAGAAATGCCATACAAACACTGACTCAAAGAAGAATGGAAGAACTGTACTACTACCAGGTAAAATAAATAAAGTAGCACAAGGAACATTAGTAGGAATAAAAAGGGACATTACATAATGACAAAAAAGATCAATTTGCCAACAAGAAATAGCCATCCTAAATTTCTAGGTACCTAATCAAAGGGTTTCAATATGGATGAAGCAAAACTGATAGAATTGAAAGAAATAACAAACTTAAGAGTCATACTTGCAGACTTCAGTATTCCTACTGCAGTACTCAATAAAACATGAAGAAAATCAGCAAACTAAAGTAGACCAATATTATCAAAGAACTTGACCAAAACACATTTATAGTGTACTCCAGCAATTAAAAGAATACACATTCTTTTCATGTGCCCCCAGAACACAGGAAATCTATGCAAGATAAATCATACTTTGAACCATTAAAAAAAGTACTTAAAATTTGTAAGCATTCAAATCATACCAAGGATGTTCTTGGACCATAATGAAACTCAACTAGAAATCAGTAACATAAAGATCTGATGGGAAAAAAAGCACTCATGTATTGGGAAATCAACACTTTCAAAGAACACGTAAGTCACACAAGAATTTGCAAGGGAAATTAGAAAGTATTTTGATCTGAATGATGAGATCAGTGGTTGCCAAAGGTTTGGGGGTAAACGGAATGGATGTTTTCTGTATTTTGATGTGTTTCTTTTTCTTTCTTTCTTTTTTTTTTTGAGACTAGGTCTTGCTGTTTTTGCCCATGGAACCGCAGGCTCTCGTTGCCTAGGGTACCACAGACTCAAGCCATCCCCAGCCTCAGCTTCCCAGGTAGCTGGGATTACAGGCGCACGCCACCACGCCCAGCTGTTTTTTTGGAACTAGGTCTCGCTATGGGCCCCAGGCGGGACTCGAACTGCGATCCCTAGCCCCAGCCGCTTCATAGGCTGAAGCTTACAAGCACGAGCCACCGTGCCCGGCCAATTTTTCTGTATTTTGATTACAAAAACTTATAGATGTGTATACCAAAGAGTATAAAATACATAAATGAAAATAAAAGATTTTTAATGACAGATACAGTTAGGGATAGAGACTAAGCATGGTAAAAGATAAAAGTTAAAGAGACTGGAATGTTTAGTTTGAGAAGGGTGAGCTTATAAAGCATATTTTGTCTGTTTTCAAATGAATCCAGAAAGTTTTCCAGACCTAAAAATCTGGAAAGCTGAAAACAAAAGAACTGACCCATTGTAGATAAATTTAACCTTAAAACTATACCTGATTTTAAGTGAACTATATCACAATAAAAGTGAATTAAAAAAAAAACAAAACACCAAAACTATACCTTAAGCATTTCTTCCTCCCCCACCCACCCAACCCAGTGTTTTCCAAACTTGTTTTAAGAATCACTTGACAGCTTATTCCCAGATCACTTTCCTGGACATTCTGATTCTATAGTCTAGGTTGGGGCAAAGAAATTAATTTTAAAATCCACTCCTCCCTCAACGAACTTTTATTAAACAAATTTAGAAAACAATTACCTTCTATCATTATTTCTTAGCTACAAAGTCAAGCAAAAATTTAAAAATGTTTAATTCTCAACTCAGTCACAGTCTGAATGTTTACTTGTATATCAAAACAGTGATAGTGGAAAAAAGAGCACTCCAGAAAAAAAATCAAGATGATCTACTGTGATATGAAAGAAAAAACTGTCTTCTACATGTATTACATGTATTTAGTTTAAATCTCATACTTTCAAAATTTTCTATTTTAGGAGTGGCTTTATAACATACACACCAAAAAAAGTATAGTAGTACATGTATATCTTTTTTTCCCAATAGTATGTGTGATCAAAAAAATAGAAAACTCTGTTCTAGGGCTTCTTACTCCCCCTCCCTACCCCAAAGCATACAAATCCTCAGCCTCAGTCCTGCATTAAGACTGCAAAGATAACACCTGCTATTACTCACTCTTTGCCTACTTAAAACTACTTTTATACCCCCAAAAGCATCATCTCTAGATAGAAGACAATTCTTTTCCTCTACCAAGAAATAAAAAAGTATTCATTGTATGTTTATCTAGAAATTTGGAAGGGGTCTATCTTTTCATACTGTTCTTAAAGTCCAGCAGTCTTGGCATCTGAGGCTTCAGCTCCAGTTTTAACAGTGGTTTCAATCCTTCACAGGTATCTGTGAAGTTCCAAGTAGTAATCTGATTCTGCTAAGTCATAAATTTCAATCAAGTATGCATTCAAGCCTCTGTGAAGGATATTTCTTAGCAGGTCAGTGAACCAACCTGACTGTGCATTATTTTCTCTCACACTGCTAAATTGTTTTCTACTTGCTTATTAGTTAGGATGAGGAAAACCACTAAGTTTTTTAGCTATTCTTTACTCAGTGGTCTTCATCAATTTTCTACAAGTTTTCTGTAAAGTCCTTAAATCCAAATGTGTATATCTATGTATATTTTCAATCAAATACCACTAAAATACAATCACTGCTATGTAGAGCTAATGGGAAGTTTGAGAAATTTTGCAGTAGGTCTTAAAAAAAGAATGTGGTGCTTAGACAGGAATTCATGCATATTTGCAAATAATTCTAAGTACTATTCATGAGTCAGGACCTTGATTCACAAACAGTTCTAAGGAAGTGTTCAATATTAAAGATTTCCAAAGACCTGTTTCTAAGAATTCTTCCCAGGATAGAAGTCCATGGCAGACATGAGTTGTGTTAAAAACAAACAAACAAACAAACAAACAAACAAAAAACACTAAATTTGACTTTCACATCAATAACATCTCAAAGAAAGTCCTGCTCTCACCCTCAAGAATATCTTCATAAAGTGCATGTACTCCTTCAGGCACGATGACCGCGAGGGCAGTTCCACAGAGAAGACCAGCACCCAAAACAGTGACCAGTTTTAGTCGCTCCTGGAAAGAAAACATAAGGAACCATTGAAAAGATTGCTGAATGAGTGTGGAAAAGTTTCTGAAGCATCTGTAATCAAGGCTATATACCATGCATTTGTGAGACAAAATCTATACTGGCCAGTGAACATGAAAAAGGGTCAGTTTCATGAATAATTAATGCCAATTAAAACAAGGAGATGCCATTTTTCAAGTTAGCGGATTGGTACCATGTTGGAAAGTCATTTTCTGTAAATGATGGGGGTTGGGGGAGTATGAGACCCATTGTCTAACACTGAAAAGAATATAAATTGCTGTGACCTAATGGATTGCAATTTGTCAGTTTAGATTTAAAGTCTCAAAAATGTGAACTCTTTGCTCCAGTCATTTTACTTCTATAACTTCATTTTAAGAACTATGCAAGGATGACCACTGCACTTACTAAAAATGCAAACTTGAAAATAATGTAAATATCCAAAGAAACTGGTTAATTATAATACTGGATCACAATACTATATTACTAAACCATTGAAAAATATGATGCAACTCTAGTTAGCTGGACATGGTGGTGCGCACCTATAATCCAAGCACTGGGAAGCAAGAAGCCAAGGATCACTTGAGTTGGTGGGTTTGAGACTACCCCCAGGCAACATAGTGAGAGCTGGTCTCAATAAAGCAGCTGGGCGCTGTGGCGGGTGCCTGTAATCTCAGCTACTTGGGAGGCTGAGGCTGGGGATTGCTTGAGTTCACAGAATCAGGACTACCCTGGGCAACATAGAGAGACCTAGTCTCAAAAAAAAGAAAACGTATGATGCAACTCCATTCGTGGATACAGAAAGTCAGGAGGTACTGTATCAAAAAAAAGCTGGTGGTAAACAATATGTACTGATAATCTTCTATTTGTTAAAAAAAAAAAAAAAGGCATACACACAAGCAGAACTAGTACACAACACATTTTATTTTTTTTTTTGGGAGACTAGGTCTCACTATGTTGCCCGGGATACCATGGACTCAAGCAATTCCCAGCCTCAGCCTCCCAGGTAGCTGGGATTACAGGCACCTGCCACGGTGCCCAGCTGCTTTTTCAAGACTATGTCTTGCTATGTTGCCCAGGATAGTCTTGTGAACTCAAGTGATCCCAAGCCTCTTGCCTCCCAGCACTTGGACAACCGGTGGGCACCACCACACCCAGCTAGTACACAACACATTTTACTTTGTAATGTATAAATATACAATTTACAAAACATCTGTAACTTATTTACAGTCAACATATATTACTCATATAATGAAAAAGTGTTTAGTTCAATATTAAAATACTCTTTGGGTTTATTTAAACGAGTTCATTGAGATAAGATGGACATAAAAATGCAGGTATTTAATGAATATAACTTAACACATTTGGAGATATGGACACAGACAGCTACAGAACTACTACCATAATCAATGCCTAAATGCTCTGTGGTTATAATCTGACTCAATTCTATTTTCCCTGAGTATTCAGATTTCTTTGAGAGGTTTCCTTCTGAGATACACAATATGAAAGACTAAGTTTGAAAATTACTTATATAAGGAGTCATGTACCCTATATGGCTTGCTGGAATCTTAGCACTATGAAAATGAACTTAAAAACTACAAGGGGTAGTTATGTGTGTTTCTTAATAAAAAGTTTCAATAACCTAAAGGTATAGCATGTACTTTTCTGTTTTAGTTTCCCTTATGAGGCTAGCAAAAATAATAGTAATAATATATACTGCAGAACTTGTGACTGAGGTTGGAGAGAATTCTCTCTCCTCTGTCTCCCTTCTCCTCGCCCCCTTTCTCTGGGAAAATGAGCTAAAAGGCTGGTTGAAGCATAATTATTTCCCTGTTTGGGAGTAAGGAAAGGATCTATATTGCTTTGGGTCTCTATTGCAGGGGAACTACAGCTGCAATGTCAACATCATATAGCAACAAGCAAGTTCCCCCACTCTGTATCAGCCCTTCATACATTCATCAAGATGGCTACCAGTTACTTAAAAACAGTCTTCTGAAAGCATCCAATGGCTGGAGCACTGTCGTGAGAGAAAGAACTGACATCACAGTCAAATTAGTTAACATTTTACCATCTAAAATTTTCTTCTGTAAAATAAGAATACGTATCTCATGAAGATGTAAAAAGTGATTTTAAAAAAGTGAGTAAAAAAAGTGATTAAAGTATATCAGAAAAATGACATCAAACAAAAGGTGTTATTATTTTAATACTAAGCTACTCTAAGAGTCTTTGTCTCTTCTAGGTGAATAAACTCACCAAAGCACAGCATTCACTTGAGACAAACTGTGAGAGCATGGAGAGTACAAGATGGAAAATCAGCTGGATTCTGTGTAGTAGATGACATGGTGATTGACATGGTCTTTCTTTTCACGATTCTAACCAATTCATAAAAGTCATTTTGTTTTGAACACAATATGAGAATAAAAAGTTTTACTCCTAAGGAAGGACAAAGAGTAAAACTGAACAGGACAGGGCATACCAATATATTTTCGCGACTAGGTTTCATAATTCCCCAATCAAAACTAACGAATACATTGCCACAGAAGGAAAGTGTCCTATCAGCATTTTGGCTAGGCTGTACACTGGCAAAGAGAAAGATGACTCTGCTTTTCAAGTAAAGGAAGAAGTGATGAAAGAGATATACTTAAAAGAGTTATATGCCCTCAAGAATTATTTGCGTAATAGCTCACAATATACACAAAAATTAATTCTTGATGATGTACACAACTTATATAAAAACTAGAATTCAAAAGTTTGTAGAAGAAAATGTAAACTATCTTTGTGATCTTAGAATTGGTAGATTTCTTAGTGGTAGATTTCTTAGTGAGGTAGATTTCCTAAGAGGAGCTCAACATCAAAATTTAAAACATTTGCTGATCCACTAAGAAAATGAACAAACAAGCTATATATTGGAATAAAATCTCCACAAAACATATTGACAATGGAAATAGATTATATACATAATGTAGATGATATGGTAACAATGTCCACACCCACCCCCTTCAGGTTGGAGACATCTGTTCCCAGCTGCTGGGAATACTGTCTAAGATGGCATACAGCTGAGTCCCTCTGAGGCACTGACCTTGGACCAAGGGAACTCACTACCCTAAGGTTACACCCCTTCTATCAGAGCAAACCACATCCAATGACTACAGGGCTGTGAGGAGGAGTGTATAAGAGCCTGTTCCTCACTTCAATTCATGATCTCTGAGGGGTTAGCTGAGGTCTCCACTGCAACTGATAGTATTTCAACTTCCCTATCTGCTTACCCCTGCTCATTCTTTCAAAGGTGTAACCACCAAGAGGATGCCACAGTAAATTTCCTGAATGCACATTTCCTCAGAATCTGCTTTCTGAGAAACCCAACTTAAGATACCAACAAGGGACATACATTTGACATATATAAAAAAAAAGTTCTATAATTCAGTAAGAGACAAAGATAAAAATTACTAAAATATTGAATAGATATTTCACAAAAGATGTATCAATGGTCAATAAGTCAATCGCTGACAATATCATTGTCAAAGAGATGAAATTTAAGCTATAATGAGATACTTTTTTATATCCCCTAGAATGGCTAAATTTTAAAAGACTGAAAATGCTAAATAATGGCAAGGATAGAGGGAGACTGGAACTCCTATGCTGGTTAAGAGCATAAAATAATGCAACCACTTTGGGAAACCAGCAATTATACTTGCGTATCTAACCTAAGGAAAAGAAAATATATGCCCACAAAAAAACCTGTCTATTGTTTCTGATAGAGGGTGCTCCTCCTCCCCCCCCCCCTTGTCTCCTGTTTAAGATTGCAGATTTCAAGGACAGGTATGCCAAAATGTGAGAATGACCTTAGTTGGAATTTCCCTTCAGGGAGATGAAGGAGGGAGGAAGAAGTGAAATGGTTCAGGTGTGGTTCCTGAAGGTGGGAAATCAGGACATATAAAGGGTGTGGAAACAAAGAGAGGGATTCAAATATGGAGAATGGATAGATACAAAGCAGGAGAGATTGGAAGCGGCCATTTTGTAGGGTAAAGATGTGAGCCATGTGGACTTGGCCATGTGGCCAAGGCCTGGGGGCCTGCAGCCTTTGGCTGACCTAGGCTGACAGCATGTGTGCTAAATGCAGTTAAGGAGTTTGCAGATTTGAACTCCGTATTGGAGTTTGTTTTGCTGAGTTTAACTTGTGTCTGCAAGAGGCCATGCAAAAGTTAGGCCTGAAAAGAAAGTGAACTTTGCTGGTCCAGCACCTGGAGTTCCTGCTACCTAAAGACAAGAAGACAGTGTGGAAGACAAGGAGGAGCACGCCAAAGGAGCACCCAAAGGAACATGTCTTCAAGCATCTGGAGAGGAATTTTGAATGGCTGATTTTGGTGAGATGATCAGGACTCAGAGACTAAGGATTTTTAGGCAACCTGGGGAAAGGACTTCGGACAATGCTGAGAAAGGTTTTGGACAATGTTAAAGTAATCTGAGTCTTACTTACATGTTTCTTTTGTAGTAATTAGTAAATCACTTTGTTAGAAATAAATTAGTCTGATTGATAGTCTAGGATTGGTTTGGTATTTTGGTTGAGACAGCTGGGGATGGTGAAAGGAACCCACGAGTTTAAAAGAAGGCAAACAGGCAAACTAGTGTAAAGTTTAAACTGTGCTTTTAAGTTTTTCCTCTGCAGTTTTTGGAGCTGGGAGCTGAGAAGCAGCTGGCTGGCCTTTGCATATCAATGGTAAAGGTGAACAGTGAAAATACTAATGAACAGTTTATAGCCTGCTTCCTAGGTAGAGAAGCAGGCCTACATGTGGCTACTTAAAGTTAAAGGTAAATTGCTATTGGCCTGCTTGGAGCCTGCTTGGTAGAGAGAAGAGCAGGGTTGTGTTCTAAAGAAAAAGTACTTTTCTGGTCGCCCTGTTTCATTTCCAGAACACAGCAACAATGTGACATCAGTAGAATGGATAACACAGCCCCCTATACTTATCCAATGGAATAAGCTCAGTAATAAAAGAGAATAAAGTACTGCTACATGCCACAATGAGTCTCAAAACATTAGCCTGATGCTTGAATGAAAAGCCTAACACAAAGACTATGTATTCTATTATTCCATTTTTATAAATTTTAAAGTAGGCCAAACAAATGTATGGTGACAGAAATCAGAACAGAGAAGGGGTAACAGGACAAGACAGTGGCAGACGAGATTACCTGAAAAGTGGTACCAGGATATTTTTTAGAATGGTTTAAATCTTGGTTGAGATGTGAGTCACATTTATTAAAATTCATCAAGCTGAACTAAGATCTGTACCTTTATAAAGTATTTACACACACACAAAAAAAAAAGTCTGGGTGGTAATTTACTCAACCAAGATTTCTAAAAGGATTCATTTTAGAACTATTAAACTTTAATATGGTTTCTTCATGACAGCTTTCTGAAACCAAGGTGAGAGATCTATGTAGGACTTGAAGCCACTTCCATGTTTTTTCTTAAATGAACTCTGGAGACAAAGTAGAGCTGCTCATGGAGTGCAATCACCACACTGGGCACCACTTGTTACTATAGGAACACATGCTGTTCAAAAGCCAGAACTCAAGTGACAACTGTTGGAGGGATGAAATCAGTAACTATAGAGTCAGCTATTTGAGGAAGTAGTCTTTGACAAAATGGTCTACCATCTCCTCAGGCTACTAATTTCTGAATAAATCTAATTTACACACTTGAATGAACCCATCATTATTAAGAAATCATGGTCTGTAAAGTACAGTCATGAAATTACATCTGGAACCATGTGTGAACAATTAAGTTCTCTCAGATGACTATGAAGAAACTGATCCAGATTTTTAGAAAGATAAAGGAAAGATATTAATCTTGAGACAAATTTTAAAAGGATATTAGCTACCAAAGTTATCAACATAGTTTAAAAACTGGAACAAAATTTAAGAAATAATCCATTTAATATAGAGAATCAAAGGTCAAAGCTAAAAAATTATTTGCTCAAGATAACACAATGTTAGAACTAAAGTCATGACTGAAAATAAAATTATACGTTGTTGTCCCATATATTCCAAAACAAAGTTCATCTACTAGCACAATATGTACAATCCATAATCTTAAATTTACCTCTCAAAAGAGGTAACAGTTAACTATACAACCTTTTTAAATAGAGTGGATAGGTAAAATTCCTTAGCAACATTAAGAAAATCAAAATTGTAATTAGTTATAATTGTTCTCTACCACGTTTCCAAACTATTCATGGCAAAATAATAGAACCAAGAAACATAAGCTTCTCATATTATTTTATTTCTTCAATGTACAGAACTCTTCTTTATTCTGAGGTTGTATCTTACCGACCTTTTGAGATTAAAATAGCCTTTGTTTTAAGAAATGATGGTGAAAAGTTTTTATTTTTAGTGTTCTTACAAGGAAAAATTAAAAGCAGGTAATCCTTTATCAATTCTCCTGGATTTCAAAAATACTACTGACCTGTGAAATCTGAAAACTGATCTACAACATAAGCATGGTAGTTATAAGAAATTAATAAAGAATTTGAGAATTTGTAGGAAGATTATCATTTAGGTAAATCTGAGCACATCATTGAACTTTGTAATATTTCCTTGGAGTAAAGGTGTTTGAGCTAAAATGACACTATTATGCTTTCAGCTCATTTTGAAATTAAGTAACGCACATTACCAAATGAAATTAAAAATCCACAGTCCCTATAACCCTACCCACCAAAACTGTAAATTCTGTGAGGGCAGAGATTTTTGTTTTTAATTTACTGCTTAATTTAGTTTATAGGTCAGTATTTGGCACATTAACAGACTTTACCTACCTAAAATATTTATTTTTTTTTTTTTTTGAGACTAGGTCTCGCTATTTTTGCCCGTGGAACCGCAGGCTCTCGTTGCCTGGGGTACCACAGACTCAAGCAATGCCCAGCCTCTGCTTCCCAGGTAGCTGGGATTACAGGCACGTGCCACCACACCCAGCTATTTTTTGGAACTAGGTCTAGCTACGAGCCCCAGGTGGAACTCGAACCGCGATCCCTAGCCCTAGCCGCTTCATAGGCTGAAGCTTACAGGCACAAGCCACCATGCCCGGCTTAAAATAATTTTTCAAAGAATGATACGCGGTCCTGGAAACTTGCAACCCACTACTTGATGGCTCCAGTGAACATATACACTAAATCAAAGGAACCTCTTTAGAATACTTGTGTTGGGAAATAAGCTTAAAACATTTTTTACATGTATAGCCATATCAAGATTTTTCAGTGGTTAAATGACTCAGAATTTATGATTTGGCTCCAGGGGTATACAACCACATATACTACAACAGCAGTTCACCAAAGTTAGACAATGCTGTTGCTTGTCTTGTGAATGAAAACACCTTATAAGACATTTATATTTTTTTAATGGTGCTCAAAACCTTATTCATTGTTTCAATCTTAAGCTAAGCAAGACTCTTATCTGATAAAACTTTTATCAACCTGATAACTATATAATAACTTTCTCATGGTGCAAAGGCAATACTTTTAAAGAAAAGCATAGTTTAAGTAATTTTTAAAAGTCCTTTGCATCTAAATCATTTTAACTCAATCCGATTTATTTCAATAATCAGAGATGTGGCTGCATGTTATTTGTACAGCTGTCTTCTTTCACACAATTTGCAAGTAGGGATTCAATATTCAAACTGTGATTATGTCATAGTTATCAATATGCCAACAGGTTCTCTCCTTTGCTTATGGTAAATCACTAAAAGGGTGTATTCAAATGAAGAACTACCAATTCCAAATTTAGTTCGAGATGAAGAGTTCCCAAAGCAACAATTCCTATCAGAGAAATGAAATACCTGCTCAAGAGATGCATGAACTATGCAATGCCATTAGTTTTATGTTCTCTCATTTTACAATTTCATAGCTTAGCCTGATTAAAGCCAAAAAACTGACCAGACCTATTAATTAAAACAACAGCCTGTACTCAGTATCATTAGCATTAGCACAAAGCTTTAAAATCAATTTAATTTTCTTGGCAGACACCAAACTAGTTCAATGTTTTTCTCTTTACTGGCTCATATAAACAGTCAGCAAATCGTTTGTGTAACTAAATATAAAGCAGTAATTTTTGAAGTGTTTAACACTGAAAACTTTATTTCAACTCTCCTTGTACAATGCTCATTTTAGTAATGAAAGCATCAACTACTGTTTCTTTAAAAATTAAAGATGTGTCTCTTATAAAATGCAAAACAGGGATGAAATATCTTATGGGGCAGAATAGCTATTGTTCAAGTAACAGAAGTTTATATATTCTTAACAACAAATTTGCTTCAATAAGAATATAAGATTGTCAATGTTCACCACATTATCTGCTAAGTAACAGGTAATGAAGAAAACTCAAATATAAATTTTCTTCAAGTCGTTAAAACTGAACCAAGATACCAAAAAACTCCTGGCTTCTACTGTAACAGCTGTGTGACCTCAAACAACTTTACTGTCCTCTAAGAAAGGAGGATCGTCACCACCACAGCATGTAGGACAGTATTAGCTCACTCAGCATGGAGTAACTATGCTACTATTGATCTCAACGTCATAGTCACTCCTTGAGTAAAAAACAAAACCCAGACAACCTGGATAAAGGTGAACAATGGGACAAAGTTTAACATTTTGCCAATGGCAGACAGGCTCCCCCTTCTCTGGTTCATCTTGACATAAAGGTTATTTAACATGTTTCAGGAGGTAATAATGCAGCATGTTAATTTACTAATGCCATTTCCTCCGATCTTGGAAAACAAGATAAATTAGTTTCCCTTTTTGTAAGAATCCTTTCTAAACATAAAAGCAATGAAAGATTACTCAACACTTTCTAGGGTAACAACCACTGTTTTATTAATGTCACTTCCTCCAATCTTGGAGGAAAATGACAATTTATGTTGTTGTTATAAATGCTTTCTAAACACAAAACGAGTTAAAATATAAACGAAAACCCCTAAGATTACTACATGTGACTACAAAATAAAAATCTTCTGAGACAGAGTCTGGGAAAATTTGGCAGTAAACACCATTATCATTAACATATAACACAATGAAACTGACTATGTTTGTGAGAATACAGTTATCTTTAGGAAAATTTGGTAATTCAGATTAAGAAATGTCTAGTTTTGAAGTAATAATGTAAAATACGATGATAGTTTTAGACATACAAAATACTGACTCATTCTAGCAAAACTTAAACAAGTTACATGTGTAAACAATTTCTGTTTATAAAGTAATTGAAAGTAACAAACACTTTATAACCCTTGACAGCTGATTAAAGGGGAGGTGGGAAAGTATAAGAATAAAGAGCAAAGTAATACAAAAGACTACAGTGGTAGGCGATAGGTGACTTGGCGACCGCTGCACAACATGGTTGTATCTGACAGGGGTAATCAAATATTACCTTCTTTAAAGGTAATGAAAATTTAAAAATATAAAGAAATTTAAAAGTGCCTAGGATATGTTTTCAATAATAAAGAAGAATGCTTATGCATACCAGATAAAAGGAGGGAGAAAATGTATTGTAACAATTTGAAATATTTTAGTCTCCCTCATGGTGTCATGGTCTGACTTCATGCACTTGATCCCCATCACTTCCATTTTGCTGTTTCTAATTTCTAAGAAATTAGAAGCCAGGTAATTTCAGCCTAGAAGTACTAGACTGGCAACTATAAACATGCATTGTTTGTTCCATACAGTGATGGAATATTTTTATGAATAGACATAATGTAAAACTTAGAAGATTTTGTATTAAAATACCCAGATTTCCAGCTTCCAAAAAGTAGGAAGATTTGGTAACACTAGGGCTGATGTCCTCAGCTGCTACATGCTCTGAAGTTGACCACAGTTCTCATCACTCCCTAATGCTTCCAGGCTCGAAGATCAGCTACCACTACCACTTATCATGGCATTTGAACTGTTCTATCTTACTCCAGGTCTGATTCATTGTTCAGTTTCATGAGTTAGTTTAGTCTATGGCCCCCATTACCTAGCTATATTAGTCAGAGTCCAATCAGGAAAGAGAAGTTATAAAGTAATTTGAACAGGTATGTTTCAATTAATATTTAGAATAATTATAATAGATTAATGAGAAATGAGCTAGTGAGAGAATGCTAAAGTACGCAAAATAGCAGAAATAAAGAGCAGTAACTACTCTTGGACTAAGATAAGAGTGCTCAAAGAAGTCTCATTCGGGCTGAGATTCAAACCCTGTTGGAAAGGAAACGGCTGGGGTTCAATAAACAGTAGTTAAAGGCTTAGAGATGAAATCCAGTGTGTGTGCGTAACCTCACATGCTCTGTTCCAAGCACACCACTCTCCCAGCACCTCCATGTCTCTGGCCTTTTGAGTTTTTATGCATCCTGGCCTTTTGGGTTTTTATGAATGCTTCATTACAGAGGCATAGTATTAAATTAGTGGCCACTGGTGACTGGTTCAGGCTACCCTCCTCACACCTCTTAAGTGGTGAAGGTCCATGCTTCAGTTACACAGGGACATTCCAAAAATCACCTCATTCATATAACAAAAGAAAATCTTGGGGAATTTTAGGGTGTAAAGTCCACTGTACCATACATGGGGATAATGACCTTTTTTCTTAATATTAATGATAACAAGTAGTAAAGATTCTGTGGTCCACAATGAGAGAGCATGCTGGGATCTGACAGGAGAGAACAAATGAAATGCTTGTTTTTCAACCTATCGATTTAGATAATCAAACACTTTTCTGGGCCTCTGGATTAATGAGGGCTCTGAAAGGACAAGTTCTGTACAAGAGACGCACTACCATTGTTACTATACATTTCTAGTGTAATAGTATTTAGTAAGCATTTACTATGTCAAGCATGTTCTATCATGATCAATTTATATACATTAACTCATTTAATCCTCAAGTATTTAAGCTCTCTCATTGTGGACCACAGAATCTTTATCTAACTATGTATGAGGCAGATACTTGTTTTTTCCCCATTTTAAACAAAAGCACATGAAGTTCAGGTAATTTGTCCAGACTCACAATCAGTAAATAGCAGAGCCACTATCCGAACCTAAATAGTTTAGCTCCAGAATGTAAAGTCTTAAGTACTATGCTAAGCTGCTTCTCTTTAAAACTATTTTTTTCATATTTTGCTGCTTTTAATATCTGCCATCTTCCTCCAGTTCATCCTTGTCAAATGAATAAAGAATCAAAGAAAGGAATATGCAATAAAGTACAGAAGTTAGGGTGTAATTTTTTGGTTAACAGAAACTCCTTTTATAACATACAATTCATAACAAACCTTTTGATGTAATTTTCCAGTACTTAGCTCCCAAATGTTTCACTTATAGATCTATATAATTGGAGTCAAAATTTTTCCTATCTATTTCTATTTCATTTCAATAATTATTTCAATAGATACTGAATATTAAGGAACAGTAACTCTTCAAGGAAGACTGAGGTTTCTATAATTCTGCTGTAGCTTTTAAGAAATATCTGAACTATGCTTAGCATGATCACGTCATACCTGAACCTCCAAACTGAGCTACAGAGGACCATAAACTTGGAATCATTTAACAAAGTCTCATATCTCAGATCTTCATTTAAAGAGGTTTAGACTGTGACAGAGAAGCATTCCAAACACATCTCAGAGCTTTTCCCTTAAAAAAACGTTTGAACAGTTTTCTCTAGAACTGACTAACAATGTCAAGCATGAAATTAGTCTTGGATTGTTCAAACTGGAAACCACTTCTGACTCCAACTTGGCAGGTGTTAATTTCAAGGACACCTAAGACATATTCAGTTCTATGTTTCAAGATAGGAGGTTATTTATTTGCCTCTATAGTTAAAATTCTATTGATAAAAAGATATTCCTAGTTTGGAGTAATAAAGAGGTAGAATGATGGTGGTATTAAGTTGCTACTAATTTGGGGAACTAAAGGTGTCAATTTAGATCCATCATGTTTTCATTCATTTTTCTATACCATATTTATTAAGAAAGGACGTATCAAGCCCTTGGACTGGAAATTACACAGGCTTAGTTTCAAATCCCACCTCTGCCAGTGTTTGTGACTTCGCCAAGTCTAAGTATGCTCAGCTTTAACAGACTCTGTCTCATAATCTTTTTTTTTTTTTTTTTTTTGAAACTAGGTCTCGCTAATTTTGCCCATGGAACCGCACGCTCTCGTTGCCTGGAGTACCACAGACTCAAGCAATTCCCCAGCCTCAGCTTCCCAGGTAGCTGGGATTACAGGCGTGCGCCACCACACCCAACTATTTTTTTGGAACTAGGTCTCCCTACAGGCTCCAGGCAGAACTCGAACCGTGATCCCTAGCCCCTGCAGCTTCATGGGCTGAAGCTTACAGGCATGAGCCACTGTGCCTGGCTTGTCTCATAATCTTGTCCTGAGGATTAAATAAAATAAAATACACCCATGTCTGGTACACAGAAAGAGATCAATAAGCATAAATTATTAGTATTATTATGCAAATAAGTTTTAATGTTATCTATCCATATATCTTAAATTTTTTTAGGAAAAAAATACTGAATTAGATTGTATCTAGATTTTATTTGATCCAAACTTAGTTTTATCAAGCAAAGATCGCTAGAAGACCATAACCTAGTGAGACAATAATGTGAGGAAAATAAAATTACTGACTGCTTTCCTAATATGGGTCAATTAGAAAGAATGCAAAAATTAAATGTTAGATTTTAAAAATGAAATTCAAAAAAAATGTAAAGTCTACTGTCCCACTGAAAGAGAAAGGTTAATATACTACAGATGCAGAAATCTCTAGAAATACAACTTTGTCAAACTTACTTCATAAAGCACCAACTGTTGGAGAAAAATCATACTGAATTTTTCTTTAGACACAAACTTTTGATTTGGTAGTAACTCTTAAGTCCCAAAGGTATTTATTGTTAAAGGATCAGCTACATAATCAGATCCAAAACTACCACTTGAAAGAACAAAACAAAAGTAAAAAATGAGAATATAATGAAGAAAGTTTAACACTAAGAAAAAAACTATAAAGCATGGGGGTTGAGAGGTGAGCATCCTGATCTTTTCAAGTGGAACATTCATGGTGGCTAGAATGCCAAGACCCAAACAAGATTCCAAATTGGTGAGCATGTAAACACTTTACCCATCATTAAATACCTGTACCAAAAGAAAAAAAATTAAAGATTACAATTTTGAATTGAGCTATAAGAATGAAAATCTTTAGCTTTTATTTATTTATTTATTTTTTGCAATCAGTATTGAAACTAATCCTCAACAGGCTCTGAAATTCTTATTATATTTTAGATACAAGTGTGCTTATATTGTTTCATTATAGCCTCCTTTAAGGTCATTTAACAGAAGAGATAGGGATATTAAGTAGCTTGCTAAAAAGTAGATGAAAAAAAAAATCTTGTTAAAAAGCAGTGAAACTGAGTTTGAACTACACTAACTCAGACAGTTCCCTTTTAAATTAGTGTATTATTAATCATCTTAATTATTTAGTGAAGTTAAGAGAACTATTTTCACACATATCATCTATGGACTACACTGTTATCACATAAGAAAAAAAAAATGTGGCATTCTAATCCAAACTGGTTTGTAACAAAAGTATGAGTCTGAGAGGAAAGCAGGCAAAAAATTTTATAGCAATGTGACTATTACAAGAATATGTATGTAATAGCATATGTATGTAATAGAATATGTATGTAATAGCCAGGCACAGTGGTGCACGCTTGTAAGCTTCAACCTATGAAGCAGCTGGGGCTGGGGATTCAAGTCCCGCTTGGGGTAACATAGTCCCAAAAAATAGCTGGGCGTGGTGGTGCGCGCCTGTAATCCTAGCTACCTGGGAAGCTGAGGCTGGGGATTGCTTGAGTCCATGGTACTCTGGGCAACCTGAGCCTGAGGTTCCACAAGCAAAAACAGTGAGACCTAGTCTCAAAAAAAAAAAAAAAAGAAAGAAAGAATATTTGTGTTGTGTTATCGTGCACACATGTGTCTTTTAAATCTAGTAAGAATACATTTGAACTTGTATTTTGCATGCTTTGTTCCCCCACTTCATTTTCCTACTATTTCATTTTTATAAGCATAATGGTTTATAATGGAATGAAAATTAACCCCTAGTTATTTGCCAAAGTTTGAGGAACACTGCCCTGGAGTTCTGGTGCAAACACAACTTGCTCTGTTATCAGCTCTGAGACAAAGAAGAGACACCTCAGTAAATCAACATTAAAATGCCACTTTGGCCAACTGTTTATATCTTAACTTCACTAATCAGAGTACCTGCTAAACTGAGTTTTACGGAAAATGTTAAATTTCAGGCTCCCAACCTGTTCATGTAGCATTTTTATTTAAAACCAGAGAAAACAACTCATTAACTTTTTAAATCGAAAATAACCCTCATACTTTGGTCTCCTTTACAATTTAGTTCTTCCTCTTACCATATGTTGGTGAAGAGAACATCTTGACTATTTTTAGATTCATCTGAAAATCAGAGGATACTTTTCTTATTTTATAAATCATTCAGGTGTGATAGTACAGTCAGCTGGTTAAAAGACAAGGAAGAAGTTATGAAAGCATCAATAAAGTAGGCTGGGGTAAAAGAATGATAGGAGAAAGTGGTAATCTGCCACACAAACTTCCTGATGTTCAGAATCGCACACAGCACTGCTACAGCAATTTCAGACTACTTGTTTAACTCATTTCTAAATACAATCCTGCCAAAATCAACAGTTTTATTGATCCTTTATTCCTGCTCCAAGAAATTCTGGAAAAAAAAAAAAAAAGCATTTATAGACAAAGCAGCTGCAAGAGCAGGAACATGAATAAAAGCATATTATTTTCATATATGTCAAGTGAGTAGGTTTTTTGGTCTTTTACAATAACATTAGTCCCTAAGAAAAACAAAACTTTTAAAAAAGAAAAGTCATTTTGCAAATGTAGAAATTTGAGGAGCTACATTCTAAGGGAAGAAACTGTGATTCCCAATCCCTATGAATAAAGTTAAGTTTTATAAATTTATTATCTGTCTGACTTCACAATAAATTGATCTATACTAATAGTGTAGTATGACTAATAGTATAGAACAAAGGTCTGTTCCTAGAAGAAACACCAGCTGAATTCTAAAACACCTTTAACTGTTATATATAACTCATCTTTATCCTA
Organism: Uropsilus gracilis; assembly: GCA_004024945.1. Classification (NCBI taxonomy): domain Eukaryota; kingdom Metazoa; phylum Chordata; class Mammalia; order Eulipotyphla; family Talpidae; genus Uropsilus; species Uropsilus gracilis. The sequence goes on along the minus strand of PVHY01016113.1, from coordinate 10,069 downwards.
ACAGTCTAAATGTATTGCTCCTGTTATAATAAACAGATTTTATGAATGCTGTTTATTGCTTTATGACCCACAGCTGGAAAAGACCACTTGACCATTAACTAGACATAACAAGACATACTAACTGCCTTTATTAATAGCCAGGTTAATTACATCCATATATACATTTCCTTTAGGTGGAAAAGGGTGTACCTACATATTGCAAAAATCACTCAAGAAGTGAAATACTGAAATTGGAAAAGTTCTCAGCATTTTAAAGAAATAAAAACATTTTATCAATGTATCTGAATTACAATTCTTGGTGTTATCTCAGTAAGTTTTAAAACATACAAATCAGTGTAAACCTCACAAACGTTAGTCCTTGTAACCTCAACTCATTTCTAATGTAGTTACAAGAAAATACAGTTTATGTTGGAGAAAAGACAGCAGGTTCACAGAGAATTGGGCAGGCAGATAGAGAGCCCAAGTAGCTTTCACAAAGACCACAGCAACCCACTGCTACTCAGTTCTAGTCAAGTGTTAGAAAGACTACAGACAAAAAAAGAATAAAATTAAAACACTCTGCTAATCTAATAAGGCAAGTCTGTGGGTTAGATTTGATAAATGTAGCTTTACAACAACTATGGATAGCTTAGACCTGCTCTGAGTCAAAAAACACTAGATTTAAAAACAGTTCTAACATACTTCAGTTGTGCAAGTTACAAACTACCCAAGTCTAAGCTTTCTCACTTGTATCTCAGTTTTAAAAATGAAGTTAGAAGTGCCGGGCACGGTGGCTCGTGCCTGTAAGCTTCAGCCTATTAAGTGGCTGGGGCTAGGGATCGCGGTTTGAGTCCCGCCTGGGGCCTGTAGCGAGACCTAGTTCCAAAAAAATAGCTGGGCATGGTGGCGCGCG
>PVHY01016112.1:0-34467 GCA_004024945.1 Uropsilus gracilis | reverse complement strand
AAACAACAAACAACTAAACATCAACTTAACCAAACAACAATTTGCAGAAAAATGGGAGGAGTGACTGAAGGGGGGATACAGAAGGGGGATATGGAGGGAGGAGGAAGGGAGATACAGAGGGTGGTATGGAGGGAGGAGGAGGGATCAATTAATTCACAATTGTGATAAATCAATAAAATGAATTTTAAAAAATCTTGCTATGGTAAAAAGATAAATAAATAAAAATAAAAATACCATTTGTTTTAAGAAAACACCCACAGTCTCCAACGTCCCTGGAGAGAGTTTTCATGAACTCCTCTGACCTTTATGACATTGAGTGTAGGTCTGGACATGGTCCCCCCAGTTCTTCACTGACCATTCCTGAAATTCTAAATGTCGGGCCACTATGTAGCAAATGTTGGGCTAATTCACAAGAGAACTGGAAAGGAAAGGAGTGTCATGAACACATGAGCAACATGGCCCACTCAGCACACCCTGAAGGAGGAGTCATGCATTCAGAGGGAACCTGAAGGGTGAGATGGAGATGTGTTACCTTTTCCAGACCCATGGACTCATCCTCAGTGTCCTTGGGCAGCAGGATGATCATGCTGAGCTCCCTGGCCATGTAAGGCAGCTCCAACATGCTGCACTTAAGGTCCTTGATGAGACAAAAGTGAAGTTTCTTCTTCTGGTACATCATTTTCACTGTTTTTATGTGTCCCTGAATGGTTGAAAGACAAGTCACACATTATTATCTGCCTTCTTGGAGAACAAAGAGGAGGTGAGATGATAGCCATGGCTCACCTTGCTTAGCCGGAACAATGCATACCCAGTGTCTACTTTTTTGAATTCATTCTGCCAGGTCCCTTTGAAGTAGATGACATTCACCAGTACAAGCCTAGTCATGCTATTGACCACCCCTGCAGCCAACATTCCAGAATCTTCCCTGAGGTGATAAAGTCAGTGTTTTTGTACATCCGCATCTCAGAATCCAAATCTGAACTGACATTTGATCAGTACAAAAATGCATTTCAAATACACCCTATCTATTTCCTGCCCTTGATCATGGTGTTAAGGGAAGACAACATTAGGCATGTTTGACTTCACCAGCACATGGGGCTCATCAGAAGGACAACAGAGCACCCCCACCCAGGGCCCCATCTTCAAAACAAGTCCAATGTCCAGAGAGACTACAAACAGGAAGATGCTCTGTGTTTGGCGTATATGATCCACAAAGAGACCTACAGCATGCGCATCCATTCTTTTGGAGGAAAAAAATGATACAGACTTGCCCAAAAACGTTTTCAGTCACTGGCATGTCAACCTCTCTTTAAATGCTCAGTGGGAACTTAACCTCAAAAAATATATACAAAAAGAAAAACAATAGGTAGGATGTTTCTCTGATGATGAATCACAGGCTCCAGGGGATAATCATGAGCCTTGAGTGTTTGCATGATGAGGGCAAAGGTTGACCTGCTACACTGAGTTCTTAGGATTCAGGCAGAAAACGTTTATGACCATTGGTTTGTGCAATTGTCTCAAGGAATTCTTGCCATCTATGCATTACCAACTTTGGAACAAGCCTACTTTCAAGACCTTCACCATCCCCCAACCCTATTCTATTCCTTCATTTCACGGTCAATATTCACTTTAACTTTGAAATGTAATTTGAGGGTACTGATGTGGAAAATATTTAGCTCTCTTTGTTGAATTCTATCTAATGTTCCACTTCAAGCAATTTCTATTCTTAAATCTATTCAACAGAATACCGGGCAGAGGACACCCCCAGAGGGAAGATGGAGGAGCAGGGTATGTCAGGGAAGGTGGAGAGGGGAAGGGCCAGGTGTAGGGATCCAGCCCTCCTCTCTCTTACCTTCCGTTTGTTCTTTCACCCATTCATTTATCACCTTCCTGACATCTTCAGAGGCACCCTGGAAATCCACACTGGCCAACTCAGTACCATACATTTGCTGAGTTGAAGCTAAAAATTCCTTAAAAAAGAATAAGAAATAGAAATGATCTGGGTGACTCCTACTGTGCAGAAATTGTGTTCTAAGATCTGGTTGCACTTGCAGTTAGTGATGGGATTCACTAATGCTTGAGTAAAACAGACAGGACCTCTCTCTTCATCTGAACTAAACTGAAATTACATCACTTAAACATCATTTTAGAATAACATGCTTATATTCTGTATTAATTTTTTGAATAGTTACAAAAATTACACTGATATCTAAATCTTGGTTTCGCTTTATGAAAAACCTACAATGTCTAAGGAATTTTAGAACACTAGGCAGAAAACACGTACAGGGAGGAAATTATAGGTTATCTCTCCATACAACCTGTTAGCGAGTTTCAGAATGTAAGGAGCACCATGTTTGTTGATGTCTGCATTCAGACTCTGAAATCTCGAATGAAGCTCCTCAACTGAGTCAAAATGAAGAGCCTGAAATAAAGAAAACATGCCTTCTGTAAACATTAGTTTTGAAATTATGAAATGATTCCTAGGCATTTGCATTCATCAAATAAATGTTTTTTTAATCCTAATTATTTATGATGTGCAGTCTAACACTTCATTCATTTTTTACTGGAGAATAAATGGTGGAGAATCCAAAGTTAATAACTTTTCAAACAATGATCACAGCATCACAAACTGCAATTATAACCCTTTTTTATATCCTCTTCTGCAATTATGTGTGCTTGATAACAAAATATTTCTTTGAGTTTGATTTTTCCCCATAAATATATTTAATAGGTCATCATAAGTACCCTTAAATTGACTTGATATTATTATATAATTCTATCACATATTCTGAGAAACAAACAATAAAAATAAGAATCATGACTTCTGCAGGAACTCAAAGGTATTACAGGTTGAGCACTTTTTTTTAATCATACCGAGAACATCAGTGGATAACTGACATATTGAGAAAATATTGAGAAAGCACTTCCTGAAACATAACATTTAGCAAAAGTGCCATTCCCCACAAACAAGACTCTCTCAAGTCTTTATGAGGGGGGCTGGTGCCTTGTTCAGAGCCCCCCTGAACAAACCTGCAGAGCATCCACATCAGTTATCAGAGACAAGTGTTGCTGTTCTGGGTGCTGTGACTGCTCTGTCAAAACAGAAACTGAGAGGAGGTACCTCAAACTGTTCTAGACTGAAGCCAAACAGTCCTGGGAAGCCTCATGGTAGAAGCCAACATCACCTTTAAGAAGCAACTACAAGTTAGTCCCACTTAGAACCAGCAGATTCTAGAAAACTGCTAAATGCTGTTCCATCTTGGTTGTGTAATGCGCGTTCATTCCCAAAGAGGCTTCTTTCCACTCATTGTGGGCATAGAAGCTGGTCTGAGGGAGGAAGTCAACAGATATTCTCCAGCCCATCCCAATGCTAGGCGGTGCCATGTGTACCCATGGGCACAAAGTCTTTGCCTGTAGTCCTCCTTCCCTGGCACAAGCAAATTCAGAGTTCCTGTTTCCAAATCAAGGTCACCTGGCACCGAATTGCTCTCACACTGGATACGGAGAGGAGAAGGGAGAAGGGGAGCATTGCCTCTTTTCTGGCTCTAGGAGTCACCTGCCCAGTAATTCCAGAGGACTTGGCCTGCAGTCCTGGCCCCGACTCTCTGTTCTTTGCTCGTCTCCTGCTCAGACACTTGGTTCCCAGGCCTCAGAACCAGACCCAGCACTTGCACAGTCCAGGCCATAGGAATACAGAGCTGGGTCCCAGGTCCCACCAAAAGCCAAGCCCACTTCCCATAGGAGAGCATTTTACAGGGATCAATCTGCACCGACAAGGCTGACATGACAGTGATGGTGGGGTCTGCAAGTCAGCACAGGTCGGATAGACCCAGGAACAGTCTCTTCCCAGAGGGGCTGAGGCTCCAGAAGTCAGGCCCTGCCTCCAATTCCAAGTAACTGGCATTCCCCAGGAGACCAGCTGCTGCCCTACATCCGAAGTCCAGCACATCCAGGGCCTGACCCCCTATTGCTCACAGGAAGAGACCTGCAGGGAAAGCCTGCAGGAAGGACCAGGCCCAGCTCACCTGAGAGTTCTGAGGGAAGAATGTGACCATTGAACACAGGAAGGGATGTCTCAGGGCAGGAAGAACACCGAGACCATCTACTCATACACTCAGGCACAGATGTCAGTCAGAAGCAGGGTCTCTCCTGGGACTGTTTGCTGACCATGGACACCTGGGTCACGGTCCTGCCTTGGGTCCCAGGAAGATCATGGCCAGTGTGAGGAGATGATCACGGGGGAGAGGAAGATGTTTTTACTCAGGCTGTGTTGACCCAGCTTGCGGAACAGGTCCAGGGCAAACTCTGAGTTGGCGGCGCTCAGCTGTTCCATTGCCACACTGTAACACAGAGACCACTCACCCCACACATCCCCCATGGGGACCACACCTCCCATGGTCGCCCTCCACCACCACCACCACCCGCCTTGGCACACTGGGAACTCGTATTTCCTCATTTTTCTAGTATCAAGGGACAAGACTCCTCCCCAGGTTTACAAACATGGGCCCTGTGATGACACCTCTGAAGATTCTACTCAGGACCCCAGCACCCTGGACTCTGTCTGACTGTGCAGATGGCTGAGGCTAGGAGCGGCGTTTACCAGAAATAAGGGCAGTTCTAGTTAACAACAACTCAGTGCGTTAAATACATTCCAGCAACGTAGAGACAGTGATACCCATGTCTGGGTCTCATCTCACAATGTTTGGGGGGTGCAACCCTAGGCTGGTGGTAAGAGAGGGACCGGAGCTAGAAAACCCCACAGACCCAGGGTGTGGCCAGGAGCTGGCAAGGGAGGAGGTGACAGATCCTTATTGTCCTCCTGCTAGAGGCAAGTCACCTCCCAGTCACCCTCTCTACCCTCAACCTCAGTTTCCCCACACATATCAGGACAGTACCTGTTGCTTGTTACTTAGCAGGTGAGTAGTGAAAGGAATTCTTTCTGTACTGAATGCACAATCTCTAGTATCTCACCAATATCTCTGTAAAAGTGGTTTCTCGGCCTGGCTACCTGAAACTCACAAACACCTGCAGATATAGGGAGTTGCCAGGAGCAAGAAAAAGCATTCTGATCTCAGCCTTTCAGCTGCCTCCTTCCTGCCAGCCCAGGCCCTAGCCAGCAATCTGGGAACCCCGGCATCAGTTGCATGCAGCTATAAGAACAGAGTTGGCTGTATAAGGAACAGTTCAGGTGAGGGGGTCCAGGAGAGGCAGGGTTGAGGAAAGGAGCAGAGCGGAAAAGTCTTGAGGAGGTAAGGGGGAAAGCAGTTTGCTATAGTAGGCCCCAGCTTCTGCTGGTCTCTCCAGCAGGTCCCATCACCCTGCAGCACTCCAGCTGGGTCTTACCTTCTAGTCTGCTGGATGTGTGATCCTGCCCGTAATTCTGCTTGATGTGAGTCACCTGCCCAGTAATTCCAGAGGACTTGGCCCTCTGAGGAAACTTGAAATCTGTGTTGACTGTCCTCTGCCATCCACCCTTATAACTGTGGAAAGGGACTGCCCCCGAGCTAAGTGGCCCATCCAAGAGGATTTCCAAGCAGTCTGGGCTGCTCTCATTAGCCAAGAACTGTAGAGTAGAACAGCAGCTCCACACAGTGCCCTCTGCAGGGACTCAGTGCTATTTTTAGTTCTAAGCAAATCAGAGCACTAACAAGGACATGATGGAATATTTCTAACTAAGGTGTGAATGACTAGGATGATATTTACCATCACTTAAAAAGCAAGTTAGCCCAGCCCTATAGAGAGTGAATCCACTCTCCACATTTACATGCCAAATCTTTCCTCCTGAAGCAAATTTAGCATCTCTTTCAAAGGGGAAAGAAGAAACCACAGAACAAGATAGAACAGAAGTAGCCCAGGTGGTAAACTTGATGCCACTTGGTAAAGTCATCTTGATGCTTTCAGGAACCAAAGGGAGTTCAGATCCTCTCCTCCCTCCCAAGACTAAGTGCTCTCTCTGAACACTAGGAAGGTTCACAGCTGTGTGAGTGGAGTATTTCTTGACCATTATATGACAATCTGAGCTTGCCCAATTGTTACCTGCTAAATGCCAAATAAAATGCTATGGTTGAATACAACAGTAAATGCAGGGAGGACATGTTGGTTTTTCACTCCCCATGAGCTCTATGAGTATATAATTTATCCATATGTACAGAACTTGCAGGTATAGGTCCCCTCACCTAACCTCTGCAGGCAAGTCTCAGCATGAAAAGGAGTCAAGCAAAAAGTCTTCAAATTGTAAGGAAGACCACAGTAAGGAGTGGTGAGAATGAGAAGACCACAGTAAGGAGTAGTGAGAATGTCAAAGGAGTTGAACAGAAACAGTATGAGTATTATAACTAAGACAGTAGGGTGCTTTTAAGTTCGTTGGAATAAAGATACCAAACTTTGTGAAATACTGGTCATAGATTCATTCAAGTAAATCTGTTTGAGCAAATCTGCAACTCCTATCATTTTCAAAAGGAGAAATCTGCTTATCAGTGTCCATTGAGAGGTTAAATGAGAAAATCCTAATGGGGAAGTGGGCTGCCTGGGAAAGTTGCTGAAAATTGAGATACAGACACCAAAGACAGAAGTGTGTTTCCTGGACTCCACATGTCCAGACAGTAATCTGGGTTAAATACAAGAAAACCATTTTTTTTTTTGAGACTTAGGTCTCGCTATTTTTGCCTGTGGAACCCCAGGCTCACATTACCCAGGGTACCACAGACTCAAGCAATCCCCAGCCTCAGCTTCCCAGGTAGCTGGGATTACAGGCATGTACCACCACGCCCAGCTATATATTTTTTTGAACTAGGTCTCGCTACATGGCCCCAGCGAGACTTGAACCACAATCCCTGGCCCCGGCCACGGCTTCCTAGGCTGCCGCCACCATGCCCGGCCAAGAAAACCATTTCTAAATACACACACACACACAGTGTATATGGCTCAGACAGGGTTCCTCATAAACATCATCCAGTGTCACCATGTTGCACTGTCATGTCAAAGGAAGGTCTGCTCTGTCCACACCCTTGGGCCATCTGTGACTTTAAATGGAAGGGGGGCCCCACTGGCACCAGGACAGTCTAGAACTCAGGCTCAGCCAGTGAGGTGCAGCGTTTAGGCACCTGGGCTCAGACATGCTCCTCCTGCCTGGTCCTCAGTGACGTCACCCGGAAATGAGCAGCTGAAATGCACATGGGTGTGCGATGGGCTCTCACACCCTCCTGTGTATTAGTCAGGAGCCCTGAGCTCAGGGATGTACGTCAGCAGGAGTGTCACAGGAAGCCAGCAGAATGGGAGATGACAAGAGAAACAAGCAGTGACGGCAGTCCAGCCCTTAGCCACGTCTCACAGGCTGTGAGTGAAGGAAGGCAGGCACAAGCGATACAGAGAGATGGCACGTTTGGGGATGGCACGCTCCAGAGCTGGCAGGATTGACCCAGGATGTGCAGGCTCCTCTTCAGGAGCCCCCATCTTCTGTGGGTGACAGCCAAGGTGCCCAGGAGGCAGGCACAGTGTCAGGAAGCCACTGTCCCAAGAGGGCAGCCTGTCTCTCCCAGTCTCAGTGACAGTTCAGGCCTGTACCCCAGTCTCTGGGCAGGACCAGCTCTTCCCAGACAACTGGACAGTAGAGCCAGGAAACAACAGAGCTGTGTCCTCCCAGGCCAGAGTTGCTAGGGGTGGTGTGGGCAGCAGTGGTGGTGGCCATTGTACCCCGACCTCCAGTGTCCCCTTGGGGCCCAGGCTACAGGCAAAGGCAGAGGATCTCCTACCAGGACCCCAGGGCAGGCAGCCCCTGGACAGGCTGTAGGGAGGAGCCTGGGGCTCAGGGGCAACCCCAGTGCTGTCTCTTCCAGGTGCAGGCAGCAGGGAGGTCCCAGGGCACTGCCTACCTCTGCCATGATTTACCAGCTGAGACCTGGTTGTAGAGGGTCCTATTAACACAGGATTGAAAAGGTCTAACCGAAGTGCATTTGGGGGCCCTGAGAGAGGAGATAAGGCAGTATGGGCACCAGCTGGGGATATTGGCTCTGGCCCTGAGCAGTTCCCAGCCAGAGGGAGAAAAGACGGACTCTGTTCCTGCCTCTGAAGAAGACAAGAGGAGCGGCTGACCTCGGAAGAATGACAAGACTGAAAAACCTTGTAGACAAATGAAGTCAGCAGAGACAGGCCACTGCCCTCCATTCCTGCCTCTACACCTCCTGAAAGGACCACCAAAGCCCCAGGCCTGGCTTCTCAAAGAGCTGCCTGCTCTTGGTATGTGCCTACCGCTCATTAGGAGCTGTAACACTGGCGTGTCTGACACCAATGGCCCCTAAGTCATGGGTCGTGACCAGCACGACTGGCAATACCCAGTTTCCAGGTTTCCTCTGAGGAACTGATGCTGCTCCTGATCACCCGCCACCACCTCCAGGGGCTGCTGCCTCTGTGGCTCTGGTTCAGCATCTGGAGCTGTTCACCCAACTTGACACTGGCTAGAGCTGCTGTGGGTGGATTCTCAGTGGCCTTGTTGGTGAGCAGCTCCAGCTACAGTGACTTGGATCCTATCTTCTGTTTGCCCATCAGCCAGGAACTCCCAGATTGTTGATGAGACAGTGCCATTCACCTGTGGTTGTAAGACCACTTTGGTCCCCATTTGTAAAATAAAACACATTGTTGTTCCCTGGGACTATATGGCTTGTGATTATGCACAAGGGTGAGAACCCATAGATGGTCATCTGCCCCTATTGGTCACTGTCCTTTGACCTGCTCTCTCTCCCCATGCCACACTTTTTCACTAGTACGGACCAGCTTGCGGACTGTGGTGTAAGCCCTATTGGGTGAATGCAGTAAAGACTAGAGGGTTGGGCCCATGTCTTCAAGGCCATCTGGAAGCTCTGATCATCATAGACATTATTTTAGTTTTCTGTTGCTGCTATAACAAATTACCACAAACTTAAAATCTGCCCTGTTTCTGGTGGAATTTGCAGGACACTTTGGGAAGCATTCTGATGGTGACAGGAAAAGAGTACCTTACCCAGTGCTAATGACATTGTTGACAGGTCAGGTGTGGGGGTCCGTGTTGGGTAGCGCAGATGAATGAAGAGAATCAGCTCAACCTTCCCACTCTGTCTCTGGTGGCTTCAGTGCCTTCCAGCTTCCCTCAGGGACACAAGTCCATCCCCATGAGCTCGAGAGGGCAGCTGCCTACATTCCACTTGTGGGGTATATTCTATCGGTGGAGCATCTCTGTGCATGACAGTGGAGAGGTATGCCCACTGTTGCTGTCCTGAGTATGGATACAAGACTAATTTTCTATATAAATCTCTTCCTGTGAGGAGGAAACTCTTTCATGAGAAGGAAGCCCTTTCTGTGAAAAGGAACCCTTTCTGTGAGGAGATATCCCTTCTGTGAGGAGGGACTTCTTCTGTGAGGCACCCCTCTCTCTATGATGAGGAGGCCTTGTTATGTGAAGAACTTCTGCTTTATAAGGAACTCTTTTCTATAGCATGAACCTCTTTCTGTGAGGAGGAGCTCCCTCTTTGAGAAGGCATCCATTCTGGGATGAGAAGCCCCATCTGTGAAGCAGAACCTCTACTATGAGGAAGAATTGCTTTTGTGTGAGGAACCACTTTCAGTGAGGTAGAACCCATTGTTTGAGGGGGAACCCCAATTTATGAAGGAACTCCTTTCTGCAAGAGGACCCCTTGTTAGGACAGTTGCCTTCTGTAAGGAGGACATACTTCTAAAAGTTAGGATCCCTATATTGAGACGAGACCACTTCTGTGTGGCAGAACTCATTGTACGAGGAGGAACCGCTACAATTTATGGAATCCCTTTCTATGATGTGGAACCCCTTTGCATAAGGAGAAACAACTTCTGTGAGGTGGGACCCACATTTCTTAAGCAAAACCTCTTCTTTAAGGGAAACTCCTTCTGTGATGGGAACACCTACTGTTTGGAGAAACCCTTCTGTGAGGATTGTATGTATGGCCTGGTTCTCACATGTTAGTGTGGCCTCAGTATCAGAACTTAGCCGGGTCTTTCAAACCATCTGTGTTAGCAGGAAGGCCATATGGTCTGGGTGAGAAGAGAGATAGGGTGCAGGCTCTAACATACCAGAACCCTTCTCTAATTATCTGGGTTCCTTGCCAGGCATAATGCCTTTGGCAGACCCAGCTTGCACAGACCAAAGGGATCCCATGAGTAGTTCCCCACTTAAAAAGGGGTGCCAGGCAACCTGAGGGGACCCTCTTTGTGGACTCCAGTGGATGATGCCCCCACCTTGTCCTGCCCACCACTGGCCCAGGTGTGATAGGTGGTGCTCTCAACACACATGGTGATCCATGCAGGAATCAAGTTAATGACTTCTCCCCCGAATCCCACCCTTCCTAGGATCAGGTGTCTCCATGGGTCACCACATCAGGTATATTGGCAACAGCCCCTACACTTTGGTCACTCAAATAAGCAGTAAATACTGGATATATTTTAATCCACCTGTCCAGGGCTTAATCTGCTGTTTTTATAGTGCATTGTTCCTTCTACAGCCCTCCATTTGCTGTGATTCTTTGGCCAAATCTGGGTTTTATTTCTTTAAAATGTGAGTCTCCCACACCCCATCTCTGTCTTTTGGTGAGCATATCCACATTGAGTTCCCAGTTTTTCTAGGTCCTAGTGGTGCTCATCTGGAAGTTAAAAGCCTGGTTTATGGGAGATCACAAAATCTCCTGCCAGTGCCCCTGAGGCTGGGGTGAATGCCTCTGTCCACCCCCTCTGGCACTTGCCTAGAGCTGCTGAGTTTGCAGGACCCACAGCTTATGCTGACACCACATGAACCCATCAGTGGGGAGACCAGGTCTCTTGGGGCTGGAAGGATGCTCTTCTCTGTACCACCTGCTGTGGCTCCTGAAAGAGAATGGTCACGGCTCCTGGTTGATCTAGGACACCAGCCCCAATGGCTAAAGTGAACCAGGACACAAAAAGCAGTGAAGAATGGCTCAGACTCTGGCAGGGGAGCCCGTGTGTCTCCACCATGGCTTCTCTGGGATATCTACCCTCTGTCCAAACCTGAGACAGAACATCCCAATGTCCAGTGCATGGGGGTCACCAGCCAAGACTCAGGGCAGCAACAATAGCCCAGTGACCTGAGTTCCTACCCGTTTCTCCACATGGTATCGTTGGCAAGCCAGGAAGGCTCTGAAGTCCCATTACATGGCAGGTTATGCAGTCAACTTCCCCTCCCCTCTCTAGGGGCTCCCCAGGAATAGGGCTGAGGGTTAGGAACATGTCTACACCCCACACTGCTCAGTTGGTCCTGTGCCCCACTGCTACTCTGCTAGACTTGATCCAGATCCCTCCACTCCCTAACCATCCTTTCCCTGACCCTTTCCAGCAACTTCGCTCCCCTAACACCCTTCCACACTCCTCTACCTGTGCTTTGCCTAAGCCCTCCTCTCCCTGACCTATCCTACCCTGTCACAGTAAAACTGATGCTACTTGACTACAGAGTGAGCAGGATCTTTGAAAGAAAAAGGAGACAAAGTTCTGTGTCTAGTTTGTTTCAAGGATGGGCATGTCATCATATGCAGACAGCACTGGGAGTAGCTGCTCCTGCTCATTTTATTCCTAAGTTTATTAGACTGAAGTGTAGAATGGATTCTGAGTGAGGATTCTTTTTTATTAAATACTTTATTATATTGATAATTATTTCACATCTTTTAATCCCCAGGGCTCCGCCCCTCCCTGATCATTCCTCTCCCTTACCCTCCCCCCCACCAAGTTGTGAACTTCAGTTTGTTTTTTAGCTTGTTTTGACTTATTTTCTTGGACTTTTGTTTTTCCTATGGATTCTTTCTTTTTCTTTCTGACTTGTTTCTGTTAATATGATTTCTTCTAGGTACATCCATGTTATCATAAAATCATCAAATATATCATTTTTCATCGATGAGTTATATTCCATTGTATATATACACCACATCTTTTCCATCCAGTCATCTATTTTTGGACATTTAGGTTGTTTCCATTTCCTTGCAATTATAAATAGTGCTGCTAAAAACATCTGAGTACAGGTGTTCCTTTGTACCCACATTGAGGTCTCCTTTGGGTAGATTTCCAAAAGAGCAATTGCTGGGTCAAATTTCAGTTCCATTTTCTGAGTGAGGATCTTATTGACAAATACACTGTGTGAGTTATAATATGGGATGTTATATTATGTGCCTTAGGGACCCAGAATCTCTGTGATCTTCTGCCACTGAAACAGACAGATCAGCGGTTTGCAATTGGAACATCTCAAGTTTCCCTCTACAGAAATAGCATGTGGCATCACATCTAAGAACTTTTCATCTGATCCCCAATCCTGATGACTTTTCCTTCCCTTCATTCTAAGAGTGCTATGATTCCACATTTTACATGTGCATCCATGATCCATGTGGAGTCACTTATCCTAGAAGTTGTGTGAGATTCCTTAGAGATCCCCAAATGGGGGTGTATTCAGGACACTTTCACCAACATGAAGTAAGGTTTATGTCTCTCTGCACCCTCTCCAGCACTTTAAATCCAATCCTATAAAAGCCTAAGTTTATAGGACAAGGTCAAGAAAGTATGTCTTTACAAACCAGGCCCTTAAATGGGGTGCTCTACTCTATTTCAGATGAATGTCCTCTGTTAGGTCTTTCCTCAGCTCACGCAGTGTCTCTGATGATGGCTAACATTCTACCTGTTCAGCAAACCATAGTATTTTTCTGTTCCCCCACCAATCAGAATGTCTGGTGTCTGCATAAATTCCTGCTTTCTTGGAAAACTACACATCTGGGTTATTTGTATTAACTTGATGCTTTCCAAAATAATTCTGGTGTTTTTCCATATAAGAAGTGGAAAATGAGTGCTCCTGCCTCATGAAATGCATGTCAATTCCCAGTCCAAAGGAACCTTAACCATGAAAATCAATGATTTGGTTTTTGAAAGTAGATTTATTGATGAAGTTATATCTGAATTATAACTCAGATGGAAAAACAGTAAGTCTGACCTGAGATGTCTACATGTCTAAGGGGAAGTCAGTCTGCCCAGGAACAGGATGCTGCCAGAAGAATTGTGGCGGATCATGAAAATGAAGGGATGGTCTGCAATGAACTTCTCATCTGGGATGTAACAGCAATATCGAAAGACAGGACCTGTGGCAGCTGCTGCCTCTGTGCCCTCCTCATTCACTTCCACAAAGGACTTGTGAACAATTTTTGACACAAAAAGATCTCTGGTTCTTGTCATGCCAGACAGATCAGCCTTGCCCCTGAGAAAGAGATCTTTCACTCCCATGCGGACCAGGTGGGAGTTGAGACTGTAGGTCTCTTCCAACTTGAATTTAGGCAGGTGCACATGGACATCTGTTTGACTGTACATGTTCTCACGCTTGGTCCACTCATGCAGTTTTTCCAGAGTCAACTGTTGTTCAATCTGGAGGGAGAATGAGCAAGAAAGCACAAATTTATACATATAAAGTAATAAAGCATTATTTAGATGAGCAGACTGAATCATCAGTTGTTTCCTTGGTGTTTTGTGCCAATTCTTTCCAGCACCTGGGATAATGAAAAAATGCTGTGTTCCAGGTCATCAGGGGCTCAAGGATAGGGTGTGAACATCCTATGCATCAAACAACATTCTACGACACTCCATCTACCACCTATCCATTCACCTACCTGCACTCCAACATAAACCCACCGGTACAACCCCACACCTACCCATCTACCCACCCATTCTGTACTTTAAAAAAAATTCAGCCATACAGGATCATGGTATGGGTACTAATGGTTATGGTTAGCATGATGGCTATATTACATGTTAGTCAATTGGTGAGCATTGTACGGGAAAATGTAAAAGCTTTCTTCTGTTATTCTATTCTATTTGTTCTGAGGATAACTGATCTGTGGTCCACAAAGAGTGAAATAATTTCAAATGCCTAATAATTTCTCAGTAAAAGTAGAAAATTCTAATTCCTCATCTAAAATAATACCACCTAACTTAGAACATGTTGTGAGCATTAGTTGGGCTGGCATATTGTGAGGATATGTAAGTGTCAGCTGTGATCACTGCTGTTAAGATTCCCATGATTGGACTAGAGCAGAACCATCACTTCATAGGTTCTAGTGATGCTGATCTTTCCTTTCAGGGGACTCTCCTTTTATAATGAGATCACACCTAAGGTGGCAACTACAGTTGGAGAACAACATCCTCTGTCCGTGCTGATACACTAGGACCCATAACAGATATGGCATTTGGTTAAGAGGAGTAGAGAAGAAACACACAACAGGCAAGAGACACTGAAGAAAAGACATACTCTTCACTGGTCCCAGATCTGGCAAGAGATATCATAGCCTTCAAAGTGCTCACAATAAGAATGTCATACAAAGTTCACAACAGGAAATGGGCTTAACTCTCAAGCAATCATGTCCCCTGAATCTTTTTCTACCATATAGTGACTGAATTTAATGCAGAATCTGTTCGAATTGTGGGGAAAATGACCAGTGTAATAAAAAACTTTTGAGTACATGATGATGCTTTTTGTTACTTGTCTTGAGGTTTTTATTAAAAGTACCATTTAATAGCTGGGCATGGTGGCGTGCACCTGTAATCCTAGCTACCTGGGAAGCTGAGGCTGGGGATTGCTTGAGTCCACGGTACCACGGCAATGTGAGCCTGCAGTTCCATGAGCAAAAATAGCAAGATCTAGTCTCAAAAAAAAAAAGAATAAATAAAAAATAAAATAAAAGTACCATTTGTTTTTCCTGTTAGTGGGTAAGGCTCCCACTAGTGCCCCTGCCATGGGCTTGGCTGCTGGTAGGAGCCCATGGTAGACACACCACTGGGGTCCTGGAGAGGGAGAGCTTCCTTAACTCCTAAGGTGTTTGGGCACCGGGCAGCAGCCCTGCCAGTGTGTGGGCGTACCTGCAGTAGGGGGGTGTCCCCCCTCTTGTCACTTCCATTCCTAACAGATCAAACTGAAAATGAGCAAACCAACAACCCGTTGACTGACACACAGGAGAACATAAGAACAAACAAATGCCCTGGACATAATCATCACGTGGGTGAGACCCATACTGAGCAAACCCAGAAGCATAAAAGATGACTATGAGACTTGTCACATAAGTGACCTGGCAAAGAGCTTCACCTACAACATTCTAGGAGCGAAAGAAACAAGGCCCAGATCCAGAGATGCCACCAAGGTGAGCAAAGTGCTCTCCTTTCCCATTTGGGAAGGAAAACCAGAAAGAAGGGGCTGCAACCCCACAGTAGAACTGTAAACCACAAGAGTGGAGAGGAGCTGGACAAACCTCCCTCTGGAGTCTGTCCCCTCCATGGAATCCCTTAATGGCAATAGCCGAGAGCTGGGATTCCAACAACAGAAGCCAGAACTATAAAGCTCGTAAGCAGCACCATGAGACAGATACCAGGCGGAGGAGACACAGCTAGCTTGAATGAGGAGGCACAGATCTCAGAAATAACACAAGTCTCAAGAAGGAGACTGTCAACTTCACCACAGGAAATGCTACAATAAAAGATACAATGCCACACACCTGTCCTTCAAGAGGTCCCAAATAGGCTTGGACTCATCACCTGGCTCAAAGCTATTCCTGGAAATTTAATTAAACAGCATAGACTAACAAGTCACAAGAGCCCAGGTCCTCACTCAGGGAAAGAACATTTACCAGATAAAGGAAGAGGTCAATAGACCAAACAATGACCAACTGACCAACAACTTTATCAACCAACAACTTGCAGAGAGAGGAGAGTCAGACTGACTAGAGTGGGGTGTGGGAGGAAGAGGGAGGGCCGTGCATCAGGGGACCAGTAATTACACAAATGTGACCAAGGTTGTAAGAAAATCATAAAAATAATTAAAAAAAAATAAAATTTCCATTTGTTTTAAGAAAACAACCCTCAGTCCCCAAGGCACTGAAGAGAGTTTCCATGTGCTGCCTCTGACCAATATGACACTGAGTGTAGTTCTGCAGATGGACCCATAGCTCTTCACGGACCATCCCTGATATTCTGAATGTAGGGCTGCCACATAGCAAATGTCCGGCTAATTCACAAGAGAACTGGAAAGGCAAGGAGTGTCATAAACACCTGAGCAGCATGGCCCACTCAACGTATATAGAAAGTGAAGTGATGTGCCCAGAGGGAACCTGAAGGATGAGATAGAGGTGTGTTACCTTCTTCAGACCCGTGGACTCGTCCTCAATGTCGCTGGGCAGCAGGATAACCATGCTGAGCTCCCCACCCTTGTATGGCAGCTCCAACACGCTGCACTTAAGGTTCTCAATGTGGCGAAATGGAAGTTTCTCCTTCCGGTACATCATTTTCACTGTTTTTGTGTCTTTCTGAATGTTTGAAAGACAAGCCACGCATTATTATCTGGCTTCTTGGAGAGCAAAGAGGAGGTGAGATAGCTGCTTCAGCTCACCTTATTCAGCCGGAATGGTGCATCCCTGGTTTTCTCCTTTTTGAATTCATCCTGCCAGGTCCCTTTGAAGTAGATGGCATTCACAAGCACAAGCCTAGTCATATTATCAATCAACCCTGCAGCCAACAGTTCTGGAATCTTCCCTATAAAAAATGAAGTAAGTGTTTTTGCACGTCCACATCTCAGAATCCAAAATGCATTTCCAGTTCAGCTTTCGAATTTCATGTCCTTACCATGCTATTAAAGAAAAACAACATTAGGTGTGTTTGACTACACCAACACCTGGGACTGATCAAAATGATGACAAAGCACCCCACAAGGCTCCAGGTCAAAGCGTCTCCAATGTCCTGAGAGACTGCAAAGAAGTAAATCCTTGTCTGATGTATATGATACAAGGAAGCCTGCTATGGTAATGGCCATTCTTTAGGGGACAAAATGATATAGAGTCTTGCATGAAAACTTATTGAGTCACTAGCCTGTCAGTCTTTCTTTAAATGCTCAGAGGAAACCTTGCGTCAAAATACAAAAGGAAAAAAGTACAAAATGTCGGATATTCCTCCGATTAATCACAGACGCCACATAACACACACAGTTGTTTTAGGTGTATTTTCTGCTTCCATGACAGGAGCAGGACTCATCTGCCACACTTGATCCCTTAGACAGAATGTGGGCAAAAAAGTTTATGGCCAGTAAGTGGTGAGCAAGGATCACATGTGTCAGAGAATTCTGCCATAGGTGTACTAACAGGGACAGGCTGGATTTCATGACCTTCACCTTTCCCCCAAAACTCATTTTTTATACTTAATTCAACATCAATATTAACTTTAATAATAAAATGTGGTTTGCCAGAACTTATGGAGAAAATACTACTTACATTGTGTCTAATTTTCCACTTCAAAAAGTTTCTGAAATACTGTTCAGCACAAGACAAGGCAGAGGACACCCCCCAGAGGGAAGATGGAGTAAGAGGGCAGATCAGGGGGTCCCGCACAGTTAGGGAAAGCTGGAGAGGCATGGGCAGGATCAGGTGTAGGGATCCATCTCTTCTCTCTCTCACCTTCAGTTTGCCCTTTGACCCACTCATTTATCACCTTCCTGGCATCCTCAGAGGCACCCTGGAAATCCACACTGGCCAATTCAGTGCTATACATTTGCTGAGTTGAAGCTAAGAACTCCTTAAAAAAGAAAAAGAAATAGAAATGATCTGGGTGACTCCTACTATGCAGAAGTCATGTCCAAGGGCTTTACAAGCCATAGCAGTTGCCCTCAAAGACATCCATTTCCTTGCAGCCAAATTCTAGCAACTATACATTTGTTATATGGAAAACATTAGTTTATTCATCTTAACATTTTTAAGTGTAAATTTCAGTAGGTCTGGTATTGTATAAAATTCACTAATTCTCTCCTAACATTTTCAGAAATACAAAAATACTGATACTTGGCAGTGGGTGATGGATTTCACTCTTGCTTGAGTGAAACATCCAGGATTGTTTTCTTCACCTTCAACCAGTAA
Organism: Uropsilus gracilis; assembly: GCA_004024945.1. Classification (NCBI taxonomy): domain Eukaryota; kingdom Metazoa; phylum Chordata; class Mammalia; order Eulipotyphla; family Talpidae; genus Uropsilus; species Uropsilus gracilis. The sequence continues at coordinate 16,540 of PVHY01016112.1, read as the reverse complement.
AATTGTATCACTTAAAGGGAACATGACTTAACTGTCACATGCTTTCATTCTCTATGGATTTTCTGGATATTTATAAAAATCAAAACTTATTTCTATGACTTGATTTTGCTGAGGGAAAAGCTTACATTTTCTAGAGCATTTTAGATAGAACATGAGGCACAAAATACATACAGGGAGGAAATTGTAGGTTTTCTCTCCGAATAACCTGTTAGCGAGTTTCAGAATGCAGGGAGCACCATGTTTGTTGATGTCTGCATTCAAACTCTGAAATCTCAAATGAAGCTCCTCAACTGCATCAAAACGAAGAGCCTGAAATAAAAAAAAAAATTCCTTCTGTAAACATTCATTTTGAAATAATAAAGTGATTCCTAGGCATTTGCATTCATCAAATAAATGTGTTTCATTACTAATTATTGATGACCTGTAGTCTGATACTTATTTTCATTTTTCACTGGAGAGCGAATTTAGGGAATCCAAAATTAATAGTTTTTTGAGACATAATCATAACATTAGCTATGGCATTTTCTCACTATATAATTCAGTGCCTGAAATGTGAGTGGCTAATAAATGAAATATTTCTACAGTGTGATTTTTCTTTTTTGATAGGTATCTACAGAAAGGATCATTATCCACTCAATTATTAAAACCCTCAATTGTGTGCTCTCCTGTAAGACACAAGTATCTTCATGTACTTTGCTCATTTATTTATTTACTTTTATTTTATTTATTTTAGTGTTTTATTTTATTTTTGGATTTCTTACAACATAAGATTGTTGATCCTCATGGGAGTTTCCACCCCCTCCACTCCCATCATCCCCCCTCATCTCTCTGTCTCCTTTTTTATTGCTGCTTCTCCATGTTTGGCCCTTTGGGCTTTTCTTTCCTGGAGCTATGTCCTTATCCTGGGTGACAATGTGCTTTCTTGGTATATGGTAGACCATGCTATTTAGATTTCCAGTCCTAATTTTGCCATCAAAGGCCACTCCATATTTATTTGGCTTGTTTCCTTTTCCATTTTGTTACTTCTTTGCCTTATATTTCAAGTCTTTGGTAGGGAACACAATTTCCATTTTTTTTTGTTTTGTTTTGTTTTTGATAGAGAGGTTCGTTGATGAGCCAACCACTCGCAGATGGTAGTTCTGACTGGTCTCCTTAGTTTTGGTTTTGCAGCTCTGCTATGGGGGTGTGGTCATATTTCTGTGATTTGCGGTTGATGAAGGTATCCTCGAACCAGGATTTTGGCTCCCAAGGCCTCGGTGAAGCTGTAGGTATAATTCTGTTGCAGGTAATCACCTTATTTGGTATCACAGTTCAGTGTTCAGAAGTTCTTTTTATGCCCTTTTTGAGTCCTCCTCAGACAGTGTTTCCGGTATCTTTGTTATTGTCCCTCATCTCTCTTGTATATATGGTTGTGTTAAATGATTAAGCTTTCCTTATTCCTGATGAGGGCTACCGAACAGGAGGCAAACCAGAGGGTGTTAATGGTACCTACTGTCCTCCCCTCACTCCTACCTGCCCCCCCACACACACACAGACACCCAGCCTGTCTTTTGGAAGGACTTGGGAGCATGGCGGTACCCACACGGCAGTCCACCCCCGTACACTCCGGGATGACCCTGGCCCCATTCCATCCACCACCAACGAGAAATGGTGCCAGTGTGCGCGAAAGCACAGGTGGCTGTTAGCAATGCTGGGAGACCGCAGAGGTGTGGGCAGTAAGTCTATGCCAAGGCACTGGCATGCAGGACCACACTGGCACACTCTGGGGTCTACAGTCTAATTTTTCTACATGGAAATCATAAATGGTGTGTTCATGTGTATCTTCAAACCTATTTTGTATCATTCTATAGTTTAATCAAATATAACTTTACTGAAAGTTCTGATAAGTAAGAGTAAAACAAATTATAGTATCCTCCACAGGGAAGAAAAGATATTATAGATGGAGGGATTTTTTTCTTAATTAGACCTTGAGCCTTTCTTAATTAAACCCTCTTCAGGCATACTGCAGCCAAATTGGACGCTTCAGGTGCCTGTACTTTCCTGAGTGGTGGGTGCAGGCCAGGGAGTAGGTCAGGACTGACTCCATATTGAGGGTACGCTGAGACCACTGGTGCCCAGAGTCCCGGGGCCCATAAACTGCCAGGGTGGTGGGAGGCGGGGTCCCCCTCTGGTTCATTCTTATCTTAGTCATTCCTCATCTTGAGTGAGAAAAGCAACAACCCAGATGTACCCAGGAGATAGGGAAATAAATAAAGGCCCTGAACACATCCATCAACTGCCCAAAAAGAGTATGGTCAGAACCCCAAGATACAATACTGCATAAGACAAGAGTAAAAACATATCACCAAATATCACCAAAAATATTTCCGGTACTGGAGCTAAACTCCCCATCCAGAGGTACTTTTAACCTGAGCAAGGAGCTCCCTAATCTCAATGGGGAAGCAAAGCGACCAAGTGGCATTGGCCCATGGAAAATGGTGAACCATGAGAGAGGGCTTGCCCAGACCAACCATTTGCTGAGGTCTGTCCGGAGAAACTCCCGAGAAACTCCCCCATGTCCAACAGCTGAGAAATAGTCTTCCAAAGCCAGATGCTAGAGCTTTAAAGCTAAGGAGCAGCACCATGGAACAGACATCAACATGAACAGAAGAGACAACCAATAAGAACAAGGAGACACTGAAACCAGAGATCATAAGGGTCCTGAGAAAAAGACTGTCTCCTCCATCACAGGAAATTCCACAGTGAAGAAGCTGGGAGAGTCATTCCACACACCAACCCAGTAGGAGGTTTTCTGATATGCTCAGAAGGGCCATCTGCCCCAAAGTCATTCATGGAGTTCTGCTCAACCAAGGAACGTGGGACTTCACCCAGGAAAACACTGCTTCAGAGAAGAAAACAAAGAAACCAATGGGCCAATCATCAACCTATAACTGACAAAGCAAATGGAACTGGAGTGACCAGAGGGGAGACCAGAGGAAGGGGAGGGGGGAGGACTATGCCTACCAATATGCGCTATGTATACAAACAATAAGAAAAATTTAAAATTAATTAAAAAGAATAAGCATCGGTAGTTCACCTAACATTAGGCAAGTTTCATTCCCCACCTATCGAATACAAATTGGAACCTTTTATGGATGTATGAGGGCAGGGCTGATTCCTTGTTTTAAGCCATAAAAAACAAATGAATCCGCACCAAGTACTAAGTTCAGTTATAGGTCAGATATGGAGAATTTGCCTGGTTATGGTGACCACTGTCTGAATGGATCAAGTGGGGGCTCCTCAGACTATAATTCTAGCTGAAGTCAGACAGTCCTGGGAACCTCATAGTAGAAGCTGACCTTTAAGAAGCAACAAGTTAGTCCCACTCAGTACCGGCAACTCTAGAAACTGTTAAATGCTGTTGCATCTTAGTTCAGCAGATGCAGTTTCATCCCAGAAAGGCTCCTTTCCACTGACCATGATACAAAAGTGGGGTGGCTAAAGGAAGCCCAAGGACGGGCTACAGGCCTGTCCAATGCCAGGAGGTGCCATGTGTGCCTGTAGGAAGATGCCATTCCCCCTGCCTCCCCTCCTTCCCTGGCACCAGGGAAAGCCAGAACTCCTCTCTCAGAATCAAGTCCCACCTGGCACCAAAAAGGGGCCAAAGTCAGGGGAGCAGAAAGTGGGCATTGCCCTCCTTTCTGACTGTAAGCGTCACCTGCCCATCAGTTTGGGGGTATTTGGGTTGTTTCCATGTCCTGGAATTGTAAATAGTGCTGCAATAAACACACAAGTACAAGTGTCATTTTGAATTAGAGTTTTGTTCCCTTTGGGTAGATTCCCAGTAGTGGGATTGCTGAGTCAAATGGTTGCTCCATCTTCAGTAGTTTGAAGGTCCTCCACACAGCATTTCATAGTGGTTGGACCAGATTGTACTACCACCAGCAATGTAAGAGTGTTCCTTTTTCTCTGCATCCACGCCAGCACTTGTTGTTGCCTAGGTTTTGATGAATGGTTGGAAAAGATGTGGTATATTTACACAATGGAATATTATTCATCAATCAAAGAAGATAAACATGTCATTCGTAGTAACATGGATAGAGCTAGTAGAAATCATGTTAGCAGAAATAAGCCAGAAGGAAAAAGAGAAATACAGAATGATCTCACTTATATGAGGGATATAGGGAAAACAAACAAATGAACAAGAAAAATTTAAAACTGCCAACAGAACTGGATAATAGATCAAAAGAGGGAGAGGAAAGTAAAAATGGGGAAAGGGGAGAGGAAAAGATTTAAGATGTTTCACAGGTGATAAGGTGGGAGAATCATGGGAGTAGGCAATGATGTGGGGGGAAAAATATATTTATACACACATGCAAAAAAGATAAATAAATTTTAAATATAACTAAATAAAAATAAAGATAAATTAAGCAAAAAAAAAAAAAAGTCACCTCACAGTATGTCAAGAGGACTTGGCCCCACAGCCCTGGCCCTTGCTTTCTGTTCTCTACAGGCCTCTTGCTCACTCAGGCACTTGGTTCCTAGCCAGCAGAGCCACACCCAGCAACAGGAAAAGGCAGACCTCTGGAATTCAGAACTGGATCTCCCCAACCCCCACAGCAAACCAGGCCCACTTGCCACAGCAGAGCATTTCCCAGGGGTCATTCTGCTCCAAGGGACTGACATGATAGGTGTGTTGGCAGGAAGAGTGTTGAACACAGCAAAGGCTGTCACAGGGCTGGAAAGAGCACAGAGGCTGGATCCTCACACACTCGGGCGCAGGCGTCAGTCAGGACCAGGGTCTCTCCTGGGAATCTCTACTAACCTTGGACACCTGGGCTGCGGTGCTGCCTCGGGTCCCCAGGAAGACCATGGCCAGTGCTGAGGAGATGCTCAGGGGAGAGAAGAAGATGTTTGCACTCGGGCTGTCTTCACTCAGGGTGCGGAACAGGTCCAGGGCGAACCCCGAGTTGGCGGCGCTCAGCTGCTCCATGGCCAGGCTGCAACACAGACAGAGCCCCCTCATCTCACACATCCCATCCTCATCCTTCACATTTGCCACCCACCCTGACACTGGGAGCTCATATTTCCCCCTTTTTTCTTCTCCAGGGATTTCCATGGGCCTGCAAAGCCCCTGAAGATTCAGCTCAGGACCCCAGCGCCCTGGGAGTCTGACTCTGCAGATGGTTGAGACTAGGAGGGGCATTTGCTGGAAATAAGGGAATTTCCAGTCAAAACCACAGCAATTCCAACACACTTCAGCATTCATACATTCCAGCAAAGTAGAGACAGTGATGCTCATGTCTAGGGCCCCGACAGGAATATTTAGGTGGAAGAAACCAAGGCTGGTGGTGGGTGAAGGACAGGAACTCAAAACCCCATTTATCCCCAGGATCTGGGCAGGCAGCCAGCAGGGGAGGACATGACAAGATCCACTCTGTCTTTCCTGCTAACAGCAGGTTGCCCAAGATGGTTAAACTCTTCTCCACCCCAGCCTGTCTCTGCCCTCAGTCTCAGAAACCACACACATAGTTCAGGAAAGTACCTGCTGCTGGCTGCTTAGAAAGTGAGTAATGAAAGGAATTCTTTTTGTGCTGGATGCACAATCTCTAGCATCTCACTGGCCTTCTTCCCATAATCTCAATCACAGAGAAAAGTGACTTCAGGGCCTGACTGCCTGGAGACTCACAAACAGTTGGGGAGGGAGGGGGTTCCAGGAAAAAAGAAAAGCATTCTGATCCGGGACTTCCTGTTGCCATGCCTCAGCTTTCTCCCCAGTCCCCCTTCTGCTCTGAGTCCCTGAAGTTGTAAGGGGAGCTCTGGTCACCCGGAGCTGGAAGCACAGTCCAGAGACATAAAGAACAGTCCAGGCTGGCAGGGCCCATTGCTAGCCCCTGAGGCATAGCTGGGCTGGGTGGCTTCTATCCAGCCCTGATTCCTTGCTGGCCTCTCCAAATGGCCCCACCTCCCTGCAGAGTCCTTTGTTCCTTCCTACCTGCTGTTCTGCTGTACAGGATCCTGAGGAAGTGAGATCTGTGCTGAAGATCCTCTGGCTGCTGCCTTTATAACTGCAGAAGGGGTGTGCCCATAAGTGAGATGGTGCTTCTAACTTGGCATTTCCTAGGAATCTGGCTGTCCAGATTAACCAGGACCTGGGAAGCAAAACACCAGCTCCACACAGTGCCCCCCAAAGGGGCTCGGCAACTTTCTGAATTCTGGGCAAAGACAGATCTCTCACAAGGGACTAATGAAATATTTCCCACTAAGTTGTGAAAGACTGAGATGATGCTTGTCACCTCTTAAGAGCCAAACTAGCCGGATTTACAGAGAATCCTCTCTCTAGATTCAGTCTCCAAATATTTCTCTGTGAGGCAAATATAGTACCTCTTCCAAAGGGGAAGAGGGACCCACCAGGTCAAGATAGAACAGAAGCATGCCAGGCAGCATTCATGATGGTACTTGGTGAAGTCATCTTGATGACCTCCAGGTACCAAAGGGAGTTCAGACTCCCGTGCCTCCATGGGCTCCCTATCTGGCATGGAGGGTAACAGGCCCACAAGTTAGAGCATTCAGATGAGTTAAATCCTGGGGAACATTCAGTCTACTCAGCCCAAGGGGTGGACTAGATAGTATTTAATTCAGAAGTCAGGAACACTGATGATGGGTATCATTGTCTCCTTGTTAGGATAGCACATTTTAAGGAGGACATGCTAAAATGGGAGAATGGCCTTGATTAGAATTTCCTTTCAGAAAGATACAAGGGAGAGGAAGAAGTAAAACAGGTTTTTTTTCTTTGTAATGTGATAACTCAGGAGCTGCTCCTGGAAGACAGGAAAACAAATTATGAGGAAAATATATAATATAAAGGGAGTTGAAATAAAGAGAGAGAGGAGTCCATTTGGAAGATTTTTTGAGCCCTTTTTGGCCAGGGACTTTGGAGGATGAAGATGTGAGCCATGTGAGCTTGGCCTGCAGCCTTTGGCTGGTCCAGGCTAGGAGCACGTGTGTTAAAGGAAGCTAATGCTACAACAGTCTAAAAGTGTTAAATAGTCTGAAAGTGTAAAAAAATTATTGCTCAAAGCTAAAAAACCAAGTATACAAAAAAATAACATTCTGAAACCATCAAAAGGAAACTAGCAGACTCAGAGAGATGAGGCCAGAACCAGGTAACTGCCCCCAGACCAGGGGTTATCTGGTCTCTGACCCAAGTTTTTAACTATGTCAAAACATCTGTGTGAAAAATTCCTCTAGGCCACCTGAGAACAAATAAAAATCCTGTTTCCTATGGGTCTGGGTCCTTCCCACTAAGGTGCTGCCGCTGCGTTGGTAAGTGCTAGTTTGGACCCATGTCAATCTGAAAATAAAAAGGCTTTGTACTCTTGCATCTCCAGTGGTCTTGTGTTCTGTGTGAAACTGGTCAGATTCCGAACCTTAACACTAAGGAGTTTGGAGATTTGAACTCCATGTTGGAGTTTGTCTTGCTGAATTTAACCTGTGTCTGGGAGATGCCATGTGAAAGCCAGGCCGAAGAAGAAGATGAACTTTGCTGGTTCCGGAACTATGGAGTTTCTTTCTAATAGCTGGAGGAGGACAAGGAGAAGGCAGCATGGAGAAGGCAGCATGGAAGAGTTGGAGCACTCCAAAAGAAGATATCTTCAAACATGTGGACATGAACTTTGACTGACTGGAGGTTAGTCAGAGAGAGTGGGAGAGAGAGCTGAGAGAAGCTGGTAGCTGATTTTTGCATACCAATAGCAGGTGAACAGTGAAGATGCCAATTAAATGCTCTGAGTCTGTTTCCTAGGGAGAAGCAGGCAGAGGTGTTCTGAGTTCAAGTTAGATAGCCTTTTTTTTTTTTAATTACCTGGTTTAACTGAGTTCTTTGTACTACCTCTTTGCCTAACAGTCTCCCCTGCTCTGGTCTCCCCAGGTTACATCTTGGCATCTTTTATGTATCACACACATTACCTGACTCCATAGAACTTCACAAGAAATACACTCTGGGTCAGATAGAAGAGAACAAAATAAGCTCACCTTGCTTAGCCGGAACAATGCATATCCAGTGTCTACTTTTTTTTAATTCATTCTGCCAGGTCCCTTTGAGGTATATGACATTCACCAGTACAAGCCTAGTCATGCTATTGATCACCCCTGCAGCCAACATTCCAGAATCTTCCCTGAGGTGATAAAGTCAGTGTTTTTGTACATCCGCATCTCAGAATCCAAATCTGAACTGACATTTGATCAGTACAAAAATGCATTTCAAATACACCTTATCTATTTCCTGTCCTTGATCATGGTGTTAAGGGAAGACAACAGTAGGCATGTTTGACTTCACCAGCACATGGGGCTCATCAGAAGGACGACAGAGCACCCCCACCCAGGGCCCCATCTTCAAAACAGTCCAATGTCCAGAGAGACTACAAACAGGAAGATGCTCTGTGTCTGGCGTATATGATCCACAAGGAGACCTACAGCATGCGCATCCATTCTTTTGGAGGAAAAAAATGATACAGACTTGCCCAAAAACGTTTTCAGTCACTGGCATGTCAACCTCTCTTTAAATGCTCAGTGGGAACTTAACCTCAAAAAATATATACAAAAACAAAAAGAAAAACAATAGGTAGGATGTTTCTCTGATGATGAATCACAGGCTCCACGGGATAATCATGAGCCTTGAGTGTTTGCATGATGAGGGCAAAGGTTGACCTGCTACACTGAATTCTTAGGATTCAGGCAGAAAACGTTTATGACCATTGGTTTGTGCAATTGTCTCAAGGAATTCTTGCCATCTATGCATTACCAACTTTGGAACAAGCCTACTTTCAAGACCTTCACCATCCCCCAACCCTATTCTATTCCTTCATTTCACGGTCAATATTCACTTTAACTTTGAAATGTAATTTGAGGGTACTGATGTGGAAAATATTTAGCTCTTTTTGTTGAATTCTATCTAATGTTCCACTTCAAGCAATTTCTATTCTTAAATCTATTCAACAGAATACAGGGCAGAGGACACCCCCAGAGGGAAGATGGAGGAGCAGGGCATGTCAGGGAAGGTGGAGAGGGGAAGGGCCAGGTGTAGGGATCCAGCCCTCCTCTCTCTTACCTTCCGTTTGTTCTTTCACCCATTCATTTATCACCTTCCTGACATCTTCAGAGGCACCCTGGAAATCCACACTGGCCAACTCAGCACCATACATTCGCTGAGTTGACGCTAAGAACTCCTTAAAAAAGAATAAGAAATAGAAATGATCTGGGTGACTCCTACTATGCAGAAATTGTGTTCTAAGATCTGGTTGCACTTGCAGTTAGTGATGGGATTCACTAATGCTTGAGTAAAACAGCCAGGATCTCTCTCTTCACTTGAACTAAAGTGAAATCACATCACTTAAACATCATTTAAGAATAGCATGCTTATATTCTGTATTAATTTTTTGAATAGTTTCAAAAATTACACTGATATCTAAATCTTGGTTTCACTTTATGAAAAATCTACATTGTCTAAGAAATTTTAGAACACAAGGCAGAAAACACGTACAGGGAGGAAATTATAGGTTATCTCTCCATACAACCTGTTAGCGAGTTTCAGAATGTAAGGAGCACCATATTTGTTGATGTCTGCATTCAGACTCTGAAATCTTGAATGAAGCTTCTCAACTGAGTCAAAATGAAGAGCCTGAAATAAAGAAAACATGCCTTCTGTAAACATTAGTTTTGAAATTATAAAGTGATGCCTAGGCATTTGCTGTCATCAAATGAATGTTTTTATTACTAATTATTTATGACCTGTAGGCTGATACTTTGATTCATTTTTCACTGGAGAGCAAAAGTAAGTAATCCAAAATTAATAGGTTTTTTTTTTTGAGATATAATCACATATTAGCTATGGCATTTTCTCGCCATACAATTCAGTTCCTCAAATATGGGTGGCTAACAAATGAAATATTTCTGCAGTCTGATTTTTCTACATGAAAACCATAAATGGTAATCTCATGTGTATACTCAAACTTGATCAAACTTGATTTTGTATCATTATATAGTTTAATAGAATTAACATTTATTGGGAGTTCTGATAAGTAAGAGTAAATCAATGTGTAGTATCCTCCACAGGGAAAAAAGATATTATAGATTGAGGTTTTTTTTTTTAGCATCAAATAATTTATTTAAATATAAATTTCACATCTTTGTAATTCCCAGGATTCACCCCCCCACCCTCCCTGATCATTCCCCCTCTGTCCCATCCCCCCCCAACCTGGAGTTGTATACTTCAATTTGGTTGTTAGTTTTTTTGTTTGTTTGTTTGTTTTGTTTTTGACTTTTCTTCATAGCTTTTTGTTTATCTTTCCCAAGTCCCATATAAAAGTGAGACCATTTGGTATCTGTCTTTATCTTTTTGACTTGTTTCTGCTAATATGATTTCTTCTAGGTGTGTCCATGTTATCATAAATTCATCTAATTTGTCATTTTTAATTGATGAGTAATACTCCATTGTGTATATACCACATCTTTTTCATCCATTCATCTGTTTTGGGACATTTGGGTTGTTTCCATGTCCTTGCAATTATAAATAGTGCTGCAATAAACATGCGGGTGCAGGTGTCCCTTTGTACCCATACTGAGGTCTCCTTTGGGTAGGTTCCCAGAAGAGTGATTGCTGGGTCAAATGGTAGTTCCATTTTCATTTGTTTGAGGGTCCTCCACACCGCTTTCCATAGTTGGACCAGTTTACATTCCCACCAGCAGTGTTAAGAGCGTTCCTTTCTCTCCACATCCACGCCAGCACTTGCTGTTGCCTGTTTTTTTTAATGTGGGCCATTCTCACTGGTGTAAGGTGGTATCTCACTGTGGTTTTAATTTGTATCCCCCTGATTGATAGTGACATTGAACAATTTTTCATGTGTCTGTTGGCTATTTGTATTTCCTCTTTGGAACAGTGTCTTTTTAGTTCTTCTCCCCATTTTTTGATTGGGTTTCTTGTTTTGTTTTTGTTTAATTGTGTAAGTTCCTTGTGGATCTTTATTATTAAACCCTTACCACTCTTGTGGAGGGCAAAAATTTTTTCCCATTCTGATGGGTTTCTTTTAGTTTTTTCTGTTGTCTCTTTTGCTGTACAAAAGCTTTTTAGTTTGATGTAGTCCCATCTGTTTATGTTTTCCTTCATTTTTTTGCTATCTGTAGATGTTTCTAGAAAGGGATTTCTGAATTGTAATTCATGGACGGTTTTGCCCAGGTTTTGTTCTATGTATGTTATGGTTTTGGGTCTGACGTTTAAGTCTTTTATCCATTTTGAGTTGGTTTTTGTGCATGGTGTGAGGATGTTGTCTTGGTCCATTTTTTTTGCAGGTTTTAGTCCAATTTTCCCAGCACCATTTATTGAAGAGACTATCTTTGTTCCAATGTAAATTTTTCCCTCCTTTGTCAAATATTAGTTGACTATACATGTGTGGTTTTATTTCCAGGCACTCAATTCTGTTCCATTGGTCTGCTTGTCTGTTGTTGTACCAGTACCATGCTGTCTTAATTATTATGGCTTTGTAGTAGTTTCAAGTAGTAGTTTCAAGTCTGGAATAGTTAGGCCTCCATTCTCTCTTTTTTTGCCTAGGAGACTTTTTGATATTCGAGGTCTTTTGTTATTCCATATGAAGATTAAGCATTCTTTTTCTTAAATAAACCTTGAGCAAACACCTCTTCAGGCACACCACAGCCTGAATGAAAGGTTTGTGGCACCTGAGCTCTCCTGCAGGTAGGCAGTAGGTGCAGGCCAGGGAGCAGGTAAGGACTGGCTCTATATTGGGGGTTAACTTGGGTGACTCTGCAGCCTTTGTCTGCAGACTGGTGGTGAGGAGGAGTCCCCCTCTGGTTCATTCTTTTCTCAGTCATTCCTCATCTTGAACAGGAAAAGCAACAACCCAGAGTACTGGAAGAGATAGAGAAATCAATAAAGGTCCTGAACATACCCATCACTTGCCCAAAAAGAGTATGGTCAGAACTCCAAGACACAAGATTGTGTAAGAGGAGGGCGGACATATCATCAAGTAACATCAACAGCATTTCTGGTGCTGGGTTAAACTCCTCATCCAGAGTCACTTTCAACATGAGCAAGGAGCTCCCCAATCTTAATGGGGGAGCAAAGCCACAAAGAAGTGGCAATAGTCTATGGAAAAATGGCTAACAATGAGAGCGGGAAACTCCCCCATGGCCAATGGCAAGGAAAGAGTCTCCCAAAACCAGATGTCAGAGGGACAAACATTGGCATGAACGAAAGAGACAATCAATAAGAACAAGGAGATACTAAAACCACAGACCAGACCAGAAAAAAGATAAAAAGAGACTGTCTCTTCCATCACAAAAAATTCCACAAAGAAGAAGCCAGGAGAGCCACTCTGCACACCAGACCAACAGTAGGTTTTCTGACATGCTCAGAAGGGCCACCTGCGCCAATGTCATTCACGGAGATCTGCTCAGCCTGGTCTGCAGTCCCCCAGGCATGTGGCACTTCACCCAGGAGGACACTGCTTCAGAGAAGAAAACAAAGAGACCAACAGGCCAATCAGTGACCAACAACTGACAGCGTGAAAGGAACTGGAGTGACCAGAGGGAGGACAAGAGTAAGGGGTGGGGAGGGGGAGGACCATGCCTACAAAACCAGCTATGTATACAAACAATAAACAAAATAAAAAATTAATTAAAAGAAATAAATCTTGAACATCAGTAGCTCATTTATTTAAAGAACATTTCTTTAAACCTACCATTTGGCAAAAGCTTCATTCCCCAAAATTACAAATCAGAAACTTTTATGGTTTTATGAGGGTGGGGCTGATTCTTTGTTTTAAGCCACAAAAAAACAAATGAATCCGCACCAAGGACAAAGTCCAGTTCTAAGCCAGCTATGGAGAATCTGCCTGGTTATTGTGACTACTCTATCTGAATGGATGCAATTGTGGCTCCTCAGGCTGTTCGTGGCTAAGTTCAGATGTCCTGGGAGCCTCACAGTAGAAACTGACATTACTTTTAAGACGCAACTACAAGTTAGTCCCACTTCATACCAGCAGATTCTAGAAAACTGTTAAATGCTATTGCATCTTGGTTCTGCAGGTGCGGGTTTATCCCAGAGGGGCTGTTTTCCACTCACTGCAGCACAAAAGTGGGGTGACTAGAGGAGGCCCATGGACATGTCCCAGGGCTGTCCGATACCAGGAGATGCCATGTGTGTCTGTGGGCAGATGCCGTACCCTGCTGAATATCCTTCCCTGGCACCAAGGAAAGCCAGAGCTCTTCTCTCAGAACCAAGACCCACCTGGCACCAAAAAGTGCCAAAGTAGGGAGCAGAAGGTGGTTGTTGCCCCCTTTTCTGAGTGTAGGAGTCACCTGCCTAGTAAGTCAACATGACTTGGCCCTACAGCCCAGCTCTGACTTTCTGTTCTCTGCAGGCCTCCTGCTCAGACAGGCATTAGGTTCCCAGTCCACAGAGCCACACCCAGCAGCAGGAAAAGGCAGGCCTCTGGAATTCAGAACTGGATGCCTCTGCATGCCCCACAGAAGCCAGGCCCACTTGCCACAGCAGAGCATTTCCCAGGGGTCATTCTGCTCCAAGGGACTGACATGATAGGTGTGTTGGCAGGAAGAGTGTTGAACACAGCAAAGGCTGTCACAGGGCTGGAAAGAGCACAGAGGCTGGATCCTCACACACTCGGGCGCAGGCGTCAGTCAGGACCAGGGTCTCTCCTGGGAATCTCTACTAACCTTGGACACCTGGGCTGCGGTGCTGCCTCGGGTCCCCAGGAAGACCATGGCCAGTGCTGAGGAGATGCTCAGGGGAGAGAAGAAGATGCTTGCACTCGGGCTGTCTTCACTCAGGGTGTGGAACAGGTCCGGGCGAACCCCGAGTTGGCGGCGCTCAGCTGCTCCATGGCCAGGCTGCAACACAGACAGAGCCCCCTCATCTCACACATCCCATCCTCATCCTTCACATTTGCCACCCACCCTGACACTGGGAGCTCACAGTTCCCCATTTCTCTATTCCAGGGAGTTGCATGGGCCCACAAAGCCCCTGAAGATTTAGTTTAGGACCCGAGTGCCCTGGGCGTCTGACCCTGCAGATGGCTGAGACTAGAAGGGGTTTTTACCAGAAATAAGGGGGTTTCTAGTTAAAACAACAGCGACTTCTGTGCATTGAATACATTCCAGCAAAGTAAAGACAGTGATGTTCATGTCTGGGGCTCAGTCCCAAATGGAGTAGGGGGAAGGTGGTATGGACGGAAGCAACCAAGGCTGGTGGTGGGTGAGGGGCTGGAAAACCCCATCTGTCCCTAGGATCTGGCCGGACAGCCAGCAAGTGAGGAGATGATGAGATCCCTTTTGTCCTTCCTGCTGACAGCAGGTTGCCCAGGATGGTTAAACTCCTGGCCTCCCCTACCTGTCTCTATCCTCAGTCTCAGATTCCCCACATAGAGTTCAGGAAACTACCTGCTACTGGTTGCTTAGCAGGTTAGTAATGGAAAACAATTCAAACTAATGAAAATGGAGCTACCATTTGACCCAGCAATCGCTTTTCTGGGAATCTACCCAAAAGAGACCTCATGTGGGTACAAAGGGACACCTGTGCTCAGATGTTTATTGCAGCACTATTTATAATTGCAAGGTCCTGGAAACAATGCAAATGCCCCAAGACAGATGACTGGATGAAGAAGATGTGGTATATATACACATAATGGAATATTACACATCAATTAAAAAGGACAAATTTGATAATTTTTTTGGTAACATGGATGTACCTAGAAGAAATCATACTGGAAGGAACAAGTCAGAAGAAAAAAGACAGAAACCAAATTGTTTCACTAATATATGGACAACCAAATGAAATACACAACTGCGGGAGGGGACCAGCTGAAGTAGCCAGGGAGGGGAGGTGGTGGGGGACCCCCAGGGATCATAATGATGTGAAATATATATATATATATAAAATCAAAAAAATAATAAAGTTAACCATGTTCAGCATGAAAAAATAAAATCTTTTTGCACTGGATGCATAATCTCTAACATCTCACTGCCTCTTTCTTGTAATCTCAACCACTGAAAAAAGTAGCTTCAGGGTCTGGCTTCCTGAAGACTGACTCACAAACAGCTTGTGGGCAGGAGGGGGTAAGGAAGGGGGGGAGGGAGTCCAGGAAGACAGAAAAGCATTCTAATCTGGGGACATCTTGTTGCCATGCCCAAGCTTTCTCCCCTGGCTTTCTTCCCCTTTTGCTCTGATCCCTAAAGCTGTAAGGGGAGCCCTGGTCACCCCTGAGTCAAGAGCACAGCCCAAGGGTCTTAAGTAGTCCAGGATAGCAGGGCCCATCCTATCCCCTGAGGCAAAGCTGGACTGGGTGGCTTCTATCCAGCCCTGATCCCTTGCTGGCCTCGCCAACTGGCCCAACTCCCTGCAGACTCCTTGGTTCCCTCCTACCCGCTGTTCTGCTGCACAGGACCCTGAGGAAGTGAGATCTGTGCTGAAGATCCTCTGACTGCCTTTATAACTGCAGAAGGGGTGTGCCCATAAGTGAGATGGCACTTCCCCCTTGGCACTTCCTAGGAATCTGGCTGCCCAGATTAACCAGGACCTGGGGAGCAGAACTCTAGCTCCACACAATGTACTCCAAAGGGGATCATCATCTTTCTGAGTTCTAGGCAAAGGCAGATCTCTGACAAGGGACAATGGAATATTTCCCACTAAGGTGTGAATGACTGAGATGACACTTGTAACCTCTTAAGAGTCAAGCAAGCTTTTAGAGAATGGTTTCTCTGTATTCACTCTCCAAATCCTTCTCTGTGAGGAAACTATAGCACCTCTTCCAAAGTGGAAAGAAGGAACCACCAGGACAAGGCAAAACAGAAGCAGCCGGGGCAGTAGCCTTGATGGTACTTGGTGAAGTCATCTTGATGGCTTCCAGGAACCAAAGGGAGTTCAGACTGCCTCCTCCCCTCCTAAGACCAGGTGCTCTCACTGCACACCAGGAAGGTTCACAACTGTGTGAGAGGAGTATTTCTTGATCATAATATGACAATCTAGATTTGCACAGTTTTTACCTCCCATAATGCAAAATAGAACGTTGTGGCTTAATATAACAGTAACTATGTGAGGGAGTGTTAGTATTTCTCTCCTTTTGAGCTGCATTGGTATACAATTCACCCACCTGAACGGTGCTTGCAGGTTGAGGTCATTGTGCCCCCAGCCAACCTCTCTCCACTTTCAGGCAAGTCTCAGCATGAAAAGGAGGCAAAGGAAAAAACCCTTTAAAGTACAAAGAAGACCACAACAAAGAGTGGTGAAACTGTTCCCCAGATCTTAACAGAAGCAGAGTTTAACAACTGAGACTGAAGCCCCGTCCGCCAGCGGGTGATGGCGGCCGCCCGCGGCCCAGGCAGAAGCTCGGGCGCCCCGGACCCCCTAGCCAGGGGGGGGCGAGGAGCGTCTGGCTGCTCCTGGGTAAGCTCCCCAGTGGGAGGTCAAGCCGGCCTGGGAGGCACCGGGAAGCCCCCAGCCCCCGGAAGCCGGGGCGCATGGAGGGGCCAGCGG
>PVHY01016111.1:0-34594 GCA_004024945.1 Uropsilus gracilis | reverse complement strand
TATGTAATATACCTGTCTATTTGTATATATATGTCTCATATATATGTATGTATGTCATTCTTATATATATATCCCCATCCTATCAAAGATACTGGTATCTAAAACCCAAGACAAATTCAGCTTCATTATAAAGTGAAACTGGAAATCACTCAAGATTTTCTTAAGCAAAACAGTGGATAAAGAGCTACTGGTATCATAGTCAAGCCATTTACAACTGAGAAAATCAACCAGAATGTCAGAATAAGATCTGAAAATAACTTGACTAATAAAGGACTAAAGAGGCCCTTAGAAAAGGAGATGAGACCTCTTAGTATTTAAAATAAATATAATATAAAAGTCAAATGTGGTAAAACATGTACTTTCATTCATATAAAATTATATATTACAAATTTTCTTCACTAAAATCAGCTTGTCTTTTCTAATTTCCAGCTGTATTTTTTCAAAATTTAAAAATTTGACCCTAATTTGAAATGAATTCACATTAAGGAGCCTTTTCATGGAATTACTATCACTTAATAAGTTCCTATGGTATATGAGATAAAATTTGTGTAAAAATTCTTTAAAATTTTAAATGCATCTCTTAACACTCAAGTAGAAGGAGTAGATATATTGGGTAAAGGGTGTCAGTTCTATGATGGTGGGTGGAAACGAAACATTTGCTGGAGATATAATGTTAATTTATAGTAAAACTAATATATAACATTTTAAACAATGTTAGTTAAAAAAGATTAAAGTTTATTCAAAAAGATGGTTTTATAGGAAATACTTTTATGCCTATTAAATGATATCCAACAATATCTTCTTCTTGCAAAATGGTGTTTCTTCTGAAGAGTTCAACTGTTTAATACAGAATATACCGATTTTTTTCCATTTCTGTCTGAAGTAATGTTTTCTCTGACAAAGACTACTTTTCATTCAAGCAGGTTAAAACCCAAAAGGAATAACCTTGATCCAAACCAAACTCGTAATTCTTCCAAATATAGTAGTACCTCATTTCTTTTGCACCACTGGAAATTGAAGTTTGAACCAGAAGATTCACCATGATACTGAAGTTGATCACAATAGGTCTTTCCCATGTCTCCCATGTTCATTTCATTATTCTTTCTTCTTTTATGTTCTCCAGCAGTATTTATAACATAGCTATTAAGCAGTGCATTGTATTTTAATAATTTGCTTATGTGTTTGTTCAAACCATTATATAGCAAACACTTTGAGGACAAAGAACATGTTTTATTCATCTTTGTATCCACAACATTTAATATTGATCTGGCTCACAGAAATGCAGTTAATCTTTGTCAAACATAGGAAGGAAGGCGGTTGGGAGGAATTTTCAAAATTTAAACATTGACATTTTTAACAGGTCTTTCTAAGTTACAGTACTTTTATTTTTGTACAAAGTAAACTACACTTGCGCAACTTCTTTGGATGAATAAGAGTCACATTTTGAACATAAATTACCACTCTGCTATAATAATGATGTCTTCCAGTGCTACTCAAGTGCTAAGGTGGCCCTTTCCAAGAAAATGAATCACAGTGAGACCTTTCAGTAGGGTTTTCTCTTCTAATCTGCAATAAATACTGATGAGTGACAAGGAAAACCCATCAACAAAGAAGTTAAATCAGTATCCTTAACACTAAGGAGAGTCTTGGGGTCTAAGTGAGAGGATGCACTTGTGGGGCAATGCAGGAATCTTTCCCATGTTCCTGAGGATTCAGAGATTGTTCTTATATTTGGAGTTCAAAACCTGGTTCATATTTAATTCGGTTTCATGTTTCATAAACATTTTAAGTACACTGAAGTTCTACATTTTCAGTGTGTCCTCAAGATGCACCTTTAATTTTTAAGCAGTTAAAGTGCTTAATTATGTATGAAGAGAAACCTTAGTATTCTGCTAAGAATTACGCAGAGGTAAAAAATACTATTTTTTCTATGTTTAGAAAATGGGAGAAACAAAGTTAAAGTGCTACAAATATTTATTTTTAGATCAGGATCCATTTGCTGCCTTCAAAGCATTTCCAAAGTGTCCACTGTTAGCAGTTGTAGAGGTCTTGAGAAGTTATTCAGAAGTTATTTTTCACTTTACTTCAACAGGAGTGAATAGGTGGATACGTTTAATTTAGAACTGGAACTTGTACAGTGAGCCAATACCAGCCCACTCCTATCTAACTGAGGAATTTAGGTGATCTCTCTAGGACCCACTGCCTGATACAAGCTTCTGTCAATCTACACTCTATAAACCTGCCAGACCCTTTCTCAGAGAACATGCTAACGGTAGAGCTGATGAGACCAACATGCTGCTGCTCCTCTTAACAATGCCACATGCCTGAAAAAGTTTGTCCAGAGTCTGTGAAAAGCAGCAGATGGAAAGAAATGTAAGATTTCTAATGTTGAGTAGTTTAAAAGAGGACTGGTTAGGGAGTGATACAGGATCATGCCTCCTTTGTGGTTGATTCTCTTGTCGTTGACACTCCCACCTGCACCCCAAGTGTCAGAAGCAGCCCAATGAAAATACTTAAAAACTCAAATCAAAAAGGACATTTTGTTTCTAACATTTAGTAGTTAAAATGCCGTTGGACAAATTATTGAATTTATCCGAACCTTCTCTTAGGTTACTATAGTATTAAATGAGATACCACATATAATAAACAGGCCACTGTGTTTGTGAAATACTAATATAAAGCATGTTAGCTCTTTGCTCTCCCTAGAAACAAATATTTAAGTATAAAAACCTATTTTTAGTTCCTATGTAGTATTCTGACAACTACTTTTATTTATTTATTTTAACCATGCAAAACAATATATTATTTACTGATGTGTGATTTAAAAGTTTCAAATACCACTGAAATGGCAAACATCAAATCCAGTGTACTGATTATTATTTCTGGGAATGTATATTGGGGAATAGGATAGAAGAGATATCTATCCATCCACAGAGAATGACAACTATCTCTGTGATGGTTGTTTTTTTTTAAATTAACTTAAATTTTTTAAATTTGCATATATATGTGTATATATATTTATATTACATCATTGCATTATTGTGTACCCCAGGGCTTTCCCATTTCACTAATACCTGTTAACCATCCTGATCTTTTGTGCCCTTCGCCTCCCACCTTCTTCCCCCTCCTCCTCTCGCCTCCTTCCCCTCCTCTTCTCGCTCCATTGTTCAGTCCCATTGGTTGTATTCTTGAAATACAGTTTTATAATTCAGGATTGCAGATTGTGACAAGTATTTGATGTGTTCTAGCATAATAAATAGAAGTAAATCAGTGTAAACTAGCCAATCCCAAACCAGGGTGAGATTTAAAAAGTAACTTCATTTTATAAATCATTCCCTTCTTAGTTACAGGCTGCCATTCCAAGTCTCGGGATGAAACATTCGCCTTTTAAAAGGGCACTCAGAGCCTTCTCATTTAAAAGCACTTTGACTAGCTATTTATCTGTTAAAATTTCTCCTCCTCTCTAGGGTTCTCCCTTACAGTTGACTTGATGCATGTGTCATTACTCCTCTTGCTGTCCTTCCAGTGAGGTGATTCTTGCTCTTGACTTCTGGGCCTCAGGCATTGTCCTCACTACCACTTGACCAGCCTGCATGCTCTGGCAGGCGTTTCAGAGGTGGGCAGTTCTTTCTGCTCATGAGAAATCTGTCTCCTCAGCTGTGTTCTCACTGTTGAAATAAGAGAACCTGGACACTGGGGGCTGCTTTCTTTGCACTGCCCTCTAGTTTGTGGAAGCCTGTAAGAACTGCCATTCATTGAGCCCATTAGCAGGAGACCCTTCCTCATCCTTCATCCTTATTTCATTACTATTTGACTCAGACAGGACTTGCTGAGAGGCTTGTGGTTTTAAAGCCTATAACCCGGAAAAACCAAGCACAGTCTGAAAGTTGATGGATTTTCTTTTCTACACTCTAAGAAAATAATGGTGTTTTCTCCATAATTCATGGAGACACTGTTTTGTAACTCTGTGATGAGTTAAGTAAAAGCAGCGTGCTAAAAATGTGGCACTTTAGCATCATATGATGTTAAAGAAAAGCACCACTAACTGCAGTTTAGAGAAATTATTTATACAAAAGATCTTATTACAGGTTTTAGTGAAATCATGAATGTCTTTTAAATGTACACTAACTAAAACTTTTAACAACCAGTCAAAATAACATTCTCACTTATGGACTCCTTGCAGGTATTTGACAGCTAAATACAGTTTACTGAAATATTTTTCTTGATAACTGGGAAAATGTTATTTTCGACAAGTGTGTTGAAATCTGGACCCAGTAGGTTAATTTTAAATTAAAAGCACTGTTCTTTTACTATTCTAGGATATTAACTCAACAAAATATATTTAGCAAGTATATGGCAAATTTCACATAGCTGAGTATGTTATTTTAATCAAAGAATATAATATTTCCGTGTCTAACAAAAGACTTTCATTGAAGTCTGCTGCCTTCCTTTCACTATCAATTATTAACTTTAAAAGGAACACATTGTTAGAACTACCTTTTAAGGACAGGGAAATCCAGAGTTAGTGAGGCTTAAAAATGACAAGGGAGTAGAATGCATCCAGTAGGAAAACATCTGAATCACAGAGCTCCCTTTTATTATAGCACCGTGATCAATTAGATTATAGCTGCTGAGACCCATTCGCTGCTGCTGGCTATTTTTGGTGAGATGTTTTTCTTCCTTCTTGCTATTCTGTCAGCTTATCAGTTTCCTACCCAAACTAGTCCTAAAGCGCTATTAACCTAAATGCAGAGTTGAAAAAAATTTGAATCACGTATTCAGGAGCAATGTGAAAAAGGACAGTGAAGAGTATTTTATAAAGGTAATGAAAATGTTTGGTATGAAGATAAGTAGAATAGTGTCTGACTTTCAATTTTTGGGTGTAATTTGGATTTTTGAGTTTCAGTGATTTTTTTTTTTCTTCCTATACCCAATTTCCTCCATGCCTAGCCATTGTGAGTAGTCACCTTGTTAAGGTGAAATTCAGGTTCATTTTTAGGTATCTAACATCAAAAGTATGTTGTTTTTGTGATAAATGGTTGTCGTCAAAATTGTTATGAATGGTTTATCATGTTATTTTAATTAATGGCAAATGATATATAACAAAATACTTTTTAAAAAGTTTTACGTACTACTATACTGAGTTGCTGAACTCCGAAAATACAACCTTCATTAACCTGTTCTAAAATTTAATAGCCAATAGGAGTGTAATACAGTCTTTCCAGAGGCTGCACAACTCATAATTATCAGGAGTGCCCTGACCTAACCCTGACCAGTGTGTGACTGTAATGCTCAATTTCCTGTTTGTATTCTACCTCAGTTGTACTCAACTTACCAAGACTGGTGTCAGTTTAAGTGCATTTTTTGGCAGGCAGTCTCCAAATTGAAATAAAAGACAGTTGGTTAATCTCTGTCTACAGATAAATTCAGAACAACATGCAGTGATTTTTTCCTCACCCCTACCAGTTTTTTTCTTGTTCAAAATACTATTTTCTCATTCAGTTAATTCTTTTGTTCATCAAACATTTATTGATCACCTAAGTGCTAGATACTAGGTTTGCAAACTTTGATATTACAATTCCCACCTGCAAAAGAGCTCAGTCTGAAGGAGAGGAAGACATGTAAACAGACAGTTAAATAATGCGTTACATCTACATGAGTGGAATAAAGATAGAGAATCAGCCTTTTCTTTAAGGTGGTACCTCTGAGAAATACTTTTAAATGTGCTTTAAAATCATATTTTAATAATAGGCATAGGAACCTGCTGTGATGCCTTTCTCTGGTAAAGGGTGTGTAGACAGTCTTTACTTTTATTTCCTTACATGCTGTCACTTAACTCACCCTACACTGTCTCTCATTAACATCCATTCTTTAATTCCCAATTCTTCAGCCATTCCTTCATTTTTTTTGAGTGAAATTCTGCAGATAGTCAGTGGGAAGTGAAAATCAAAGTTATGTTACAGCAAAACATAGAGCAAAAAAAAGTTCTGAGGTTTTACTTTGCATCATAAAAGTCGCCCACTCATATTAATGAATAAAGCTCAAGAAGTTTTGAGTTTCTGGTTTCTTTATTGCAGACAGCAGGACTCACCCAATATGTGACCTATGGATAAATTTTTTGGGTTTTGGGGAGCAGATTTATCAGTGTCTATGAGGTTAGAAAAAGAAGTCAGGTGGGTACTTTATGAAATGGTAACAACCATTAAGAGGGATTCATTGTCTCTGAGCCAGATAAATCAAAAGTAGTTATGTTTGAAGAAAAGTAGATGAGCGTAATTGGTAACATGGCTACAGATTCCCAAATCTTCCGATTCTGATAACTCAAAACTGGGGAAAGAAAGCGTAAGAAAGTAGAAAATATGTGGGTAATTAGCGTAGTAAATAGTTTGCCAATTTAAAGATTGTTCGTTTGAAAACTAGATTGGTTACTTCTGGCATTTAAATCCATTTTAGTTATAAAAATAGTAAGTGTTAGAAATACAAATTGAAAACTACTCAAGTTCCATAAAAATGTCTAAGTTATGATATATTTATACATCAGTGCACTCTATACATCAATAGGAATGAATCAGATATACACAAGCATGGGTGGATCTTACAAACAATATTGAATACAGGAAATCTGACACAAGAGTCTATAGACTATATAGTTTCATTTCTATATCCAGAAACAGTCAAAAGTCATCAATGGTACAAGATGTTCACGTAAAGACTTTTTGGAGGATACAAGAGACAGTGATTGAGAACACAAGAGAAGGTGCTGTCAGTGTTGTAATCTTGCAATGGTTTTTTATATGTTCGTTGGTGGTGAATTAATATTGTACCCTTAAAATTCTGTTTCTAAGTGCCATTATGGCCTTGGTTGCTATAGTTTCCCTGGTTATGAAGTAGGAAAATAATGTAAGATTTATGTCATATGCTTGTCATGCAATCACAAAACTTTGCTTAAAAAGGAATACATATTTTCACTTCATAATGGGAATATGCTACATATTTATTTCTTGAGTCTTTTTTTAATTTTTTATGTAATACTAAGCCATAAACATATTCCCTTGTCATTTAATATGTTTCATGAGCAAGACTATTAATAAACTTCATCTTGATTAAGACACTTTGAAAATAAGGAAATACTCATTGTATGTGTTGTCTCCATCACCCACATTTCTACTGTTATCTAAAGCTGTAATAAAATGACAGTTAAGAGTCATTACACTGACTGTAAAATTGAGAATACCAGAGGGGGGAGGGAGGGCAAAATGGAGCAAAAAAGGGAGGAGGCCCAGTAGGCTGTAGTGGAGGACTGTGGTGTCTTGGTGGTGGTCAGTGTAGTGTAATGACATACATCGGAGAGGTGTGAACCTGTGAACCTCTGCTTCCAAATCACAAAGAGTTGTAAAACAGTGTTACCTCCATAAAAAGTTTTTCTTAAGTCAGTATAGAATACCTTTTTAAATGATTTTTATGTTATACTTTAGGTTTGTGCTGCCAAAAGTATAAGCATAATTTCTTAAGCACAGTAACAGAAAAGTTCTCCAAAGGAAATGCTTCTCTTTATAATTTGTCCCTGAAATTACCAATTCCCTTACCTGTAAGGACTTAGTTGGTTGCTGTAGTTTTCCCGAAGTAAGAAAAGTAATGTAAGATTTTATTTTATTTTATTTTGTTTTATTTTATTTTGAGACTAGGTCTCACTATGTTGCCTGGAGTAGTCCTGATCCCACGAACTCAAGCAATCCCCAGCCTCAGCCTCCCAGGTAACTGGGATTACAGGCGCCCACCACCACGCCCAGCTGCTTTTTCGAGACCAGGTTTCATTATGTTCCCAGGGTAGTCTTGAACACGCGAACTCAAGCAATCCCAGGCATCTTGCCTCCCAGCACTTGAACTACAGGCGCATGCCACCATGCCTGGCAAGATTTTATTGTTGACCGTAAAGCTTATTAGAAGACATTCTACCATTTTCTAGCAAATTCACCTCATCAACCATAGACTCCTGCTAAATATTAATTTGCATGCCAAAATATTTACAGTGAAAAATATATGAATATGTGCTTTTGATGTGAGGATTAAGTCAGAAGTAGAATACACATGAATAAAATTCACTGGTGCATTACATACTACACTACCTTCCCAAGGCAGACTTATGGTTTATAAGCCACAAAATAGCCGAGAAATTATAGAAATTAAATTTATTTTTTAAATGAACATTACATCACCTATGCTAGACAAATGGCGTCAAATCATTTAGGACAGTATGCCTAAGTAGGGACCCATGTGCCTAAATTTTCATTTGAGTATGGACAGAAATTGTGTGTTCTTCCAACCCTTTCCTTCCATACCAGTCTAAGAAATTTGGAATTTGAAATTTAAAATTTCTATTGTAAATAATTTTTAAAAAATCTAATTTATAGGCAGGATGTCAACAAATTTTTATTACCCTTCAACTCTCCCTGTTGTCAACTACTAGATTTGTTTTGTGAAATTATACACATACTTAGTCTTTAAAATGTTGGTTCCTTTATAATTTTTACCTAATTGATTCTTTTTGACAAATAAGATAAAATGGTAAACAACAGTGTTGTTTACTTCCAAGGAGAAAAATATTAACCAGACTTTTTGCAAATAGTTTGATTAGTCATTACACTATTAAAATAATTAAGTCATTTTAAGAAAAGGGGAGAAGGGAAGAAGTGAAAGGAAGAAAAGGAAGAGGAAATATGCTTTAGAATATAGCTTATGCATGCAAGAGTAACTGAGGGAGACACCATAAAATACTTCCTTCAATTTCTTACACATCTCATCTGGCTAATGTGCTAAGTTGTAGGATTACTCCTAATCATGTACCTATGCTTAACTGTTTAGCTTATAATCTTTTTGATTTAAGGTGAATCACTCACACTGAGGCTGATGGCAGAAAATGGCCTCTATGACCAGCACCTGTGGTATTGCGCCCTCCCCATGATTGTACATACCTGGCCCATTAGGTGCGCCCATGTGTGAGTAGGAACACCTGGGCTTAGAGGGCAGGAATAAAAGGGAGGCATCACCACAGGGGAAGGCAGAAGGTAAAGAGAGGGGCCTACAAAGAGAACACCAAGAGAAGGCTAGAGAGTGCCCAGAGAAAGAGTGGGACAATTCCTGGGGTGCTGGGGGACTTGGCTACCTGGCAGCCTCCCTGCCCCTGCTGTGTAACCTGCTTGCTTGCTATCCTGTGGGCCCAGCCTCTCTGCCTGGCGTGCCTGGGTACCTGGTTCCCTGAAAGCATTAAAATCCACCAATGACTCTGACATTTTCTAGCTGCAAGATAGAAGCAGCAATGAATCTACCCAGATTAGGAAAGTTGTGGTACACACACACAGAGACATTATTAACATCCCTAAGTCCACAAAAAAACATTTTCCTGCAAGTAGAGTCTCAACAGTTTGGTTTTGAGTAATTGTATCTTGGGTTCCTTAACCATACGGATAAGATCAGTACTTAAGATTTTAAAGCTTTTTAAAAAATTGTAAAGCTCTATTAATATATACTTGTCATTCACTTAAAGTCGTGTTTGACACACAAGCTGTTGCACTCTATAATATAAAGTTTGCCATTATTATGATGCTAAGATTGCCACCAAGAAGGTACTTTCTGGCTTTCCAATCTGGTTTCTTTTTGTAGTCCAACCTCCAATATTTAATGATGCAGTTGGAAAAATTAAGTTTCAGACTGTTAGCAAAACTCGTATCCCCATCCACAGTGCAAGACCTCTGAGTCTGTGATCATAATCTTAGAAATCATGGCCAGGATTTCAAAAGAAACACACGTATTTTTGTCAATATAGTTTGACCTATTCACTTGTGTAGTCAGAAGGATTTCCAAAGAAGCTAAAACCCTCCACCTAGTATATTTATGCCTCAGTCACGGTTTTTTTTTCAGGGGGAGAAGAGGAATAAATGAAGTGAATAAAAAAAGACTTGGAAGGGAAAGTATGTTGCCTGGATAGGACTGAACAAATGGTTTGTTTGCTCTAATGATCCCATTCTGTGTTCTGGCTTGTTGGTATCCATTGTTCGTATTCCTAGCATTTAGTCTTCCCTATTTTAACTTATTTATAGGCTATGTGAGGATATATTTATATTTCTAGTACAGGTCAAGAATGGTGTCCAGGACTAGAGCTTTCATACCTTTTTTTTTTTTTTTTTAATTCACACAGCATCTTTCTCTCAGAAAATACTTTCATGTGTCTTTTTTTCTATTTAACATATTAAAACATATATTTTAGTGTAGTTAAGTACATTTACTTAAGGAGGATTATGTATGATACGTGCTTCTTAATGGCAACCTGTAATTATTTTTATAATCATCACCTGTTCACATTTCGTATTTATTTTTCAAGACTGTGACAGGCACTTGTAATTGCTTCACAAGTAGAAAAGAATATGGTACATAGTAGATGCAAATTATTTTTCTTCACTTGTCTGAAACCAGTTTATAAATACTAAATTTTAACTAAATTAATGTAAATGAATACTCACAGGTTTGAACTCTCAAAACCTGATTACCAAAAGGCAAAAAGATTTTTTTTTTTAACAACAGTAACAGCTTTAGAGAAATTCAACAGAATGTGTTTATCTTTTATTCATTACAGTGCTGGGGGGAAATTTGGGACCTAATAAAACTAAGTTCAGGGTTACCTCCAATATGTCAACTATGATCCTAGCAAAAACAGTTTGAACTTTTTGCCTTCAGTTTATTCACTTTTTAAGTGAAGGTGAATGACTGAAAACTTATAGGATTAACCAAATATTTAAAGATTTTAAGTTTTCCTTTTCATTCTGTCCTTTTAGTTAAATATTCCAGTATTTGTAGCTATTCCCAGTAACTAAAAATAAACTGAAATATGCATAACATTAAACACTCGGACTTTAAGTCAAACTCAGTCATTTCAGAAACCATCATTTTACTATATTTTATGAATGCATTTTAAACATACATCCTGTGTTAACACAATAAAAATGACACCTCTTTCCAAGATGTTTAAGAAGATGAAGAAACTGAAGTAATTCTCAAGTGAAGAAATATTTAGTGACACAGCCAAAGAAGAAAAAGTACTTATCAAAAGCAAAGGATTTTTATAGTAAATACTCCACAATTATTTGATGCTCTGATCAGTGTTGATAATTGCAATAACTGAAATAGAGAATGTAACTAGAAAATTAAATTTTTAAGAACTACAACCCCACTGTATCATCTTTCCCCCATGAAACTGAAGTAAACATTTAGATGGGTGTTCTATGTGACTTTTAATTTTTTTTTAAGTTTGAGATAACTTCAAACTGGTAAAAATTTGCAAAAATAGAATATAAAGTGTTCCCCCAAAAGAGTTCACATTTGCCTTATACTCAGCTTCCCCAAATGTTAATGTTTTATATAACCACAAGTACCAAATTGAAAATTTGTGGTAATATTATTCTGTTAATTAATCTGTAGACCTTTATTCCAGTTTTGTTAGTGATCCTGCAGTCTAGGAAACTATCCAGGATTCCCTTTACATTTAGTTTCAGGCCTCCTTAGTTTTTTCTTTAGTCCTACACTATTTCATGATTCATCTCTCATAATTTTGGATCTTTAGAAGGATATTAATTAATAAATTTGTTCCATGATCCTCAATTTGGGTTTGTCCCAGGTTTTCTGTGATTAAATTTAGGTTGTACATTTTGGGCAAGAATGCCACCAAAGTGATTTGTGACTTTCTCAGTTTATCATTGTCAGGAATTGAATATATATGTGTATCTCAAAATTGATGTATGTTTTTATCACCTTGGTTAAAGGGATGACCACTTTCTCAGGTGTGAAATTGCTCTTTCCCCTTTTATTAAACAGTAAATTACAATGAGATATTTTATGACTATGTAAATATCCCACTATTAATCATATATTTTCCACTAAATGGTGATTCTTACCTGAAACAGTTGTTAATGTGCTGTTTTTCAAATGATATTTTCCTGTTTCCGTCATTTCTTCTACAAGTGTAACTGGAGTTCTATGGCAAAGAACTTTACTTTTTACTCTTATATCTGTACATTTATTTTTATTCTATGGATTATAATTCATTACTGTCATCATTCAAACTATCTCCATTTGTACCCCTGTGCTCCTTAAAGTTGGCCCCTCTGTCTGCTCTTTGACATGCTTCCATTGTTCTTTGAATATATCCACGTTTCCTGGCACACAGAATGTTCCAGTTTCATTTTAGTGTTTTTATGATCCTGAAGTTTTTCCATTTCTCCTGAGCTTACATCTCTCAACTAAGCCACTTGCATAACTCCTAATAAATCTCACACTCAGTCTTGCTCCCCTCCAATCCAGAGAGGCTCAGTCAGTGGTCCTTTAAATATAAAATCTGATCATTTAACTTTCTGATGGATTTCTCTGTATTTCAAAGCAAGTCTTAAGCATAGGCTAGTTAAAACACCCAGCATGATCTACCTCCCACCCATCTTTCTAGCTCCAAGGCATGTAATAATCCCTCACTATATATCTGTGATTCCTCTGTGTCAAATCTCAAGTTCTTTTCCATTCCAGGTTATAAACATGTTATTCCCACTACTCTAAAGATGTCTCTCCTAGGGTTGGGCACGCAGCCTGTGAAGCGCCCGGGGCTAGGGATTGTGGTTCGAGTTCCACCTGGGGCCCACAGCGAGACCTAGTTCCAAAAAAATAGCTGGGTGTGGTGGTGTGCACCTGTAATCCCAGCTACCTGGGAAGCTGAGACTTTTGATTGCTTGAGTCTGTGGTACCCCAGGCAACGAGAGCCTGCGTTTCCACAGACAAATAAAGCAAGACCTAGTCTCAAAAAAAAAGATGTCTCTCCTACTTACACCCCCCCCCCTTAGTTCTGGTAACTTCTAAATGCCATTCAAGTTTTAACTTAAATATCATTTCTTCACTAAATTTGTTTCTGAACACTCAAGTCTGGGTTAGATTCCCATGTCAGATCATCACAAAACACTTGACATTTCTCAGTGACAGTTTATACTAGGCACATTTATAATTATTTCTTCATAGTCAGCTTCCCCAGCTAGATTATACTCTTATAAATAAAAGAATTTTGTCTGTTGTGCAGTTATATTGGCAGTGCTGCCACAGTATACAAAGCAAAAACAGAATTCTGTTGATAATGAAAGCCTAAATAAATGAACAAAAAAGTATTGTCAAAAAATATTTGGTAGATACTTGTATCAAATCATGAATGATAACTACAAGCAATAGATAGAAACTAAGCTTTGTGCATTTTATGTACTCAAAGACCTGAATTCTTTCTACCACATTTTATTACCTTAAAATACTAGATATGTCACTATAAGGTAGTCAACTTTCTTATCCAGTAAATTTGAAAAGGTTAAAATGGTTTATATTATGAATCTAGGTCACAGAAAAAGAATTTTTTAAGAAGGCCTGAAGTCCAAAAATCATAAAAATTGTCATTAACTGTTTCTCTCTCAAAAAAGTTCATTTTTAGATTTTGCTAACCATCATATTTATATCTAGCTGTTTTGAGTTACTCAGTATCTGGGTTAGCCAGTTTAGTTTCCTTGGTGCAGTTTTACATTCAAGATAACTTATGTTGGCTTAAATACTCATAGAGGCCTATTTGTTTAAGTGGTGACTGAAAATTTTGAGATATCTTAATGCCATCAGTCTTACATCCCCAGTTCGGTGGACTTTTCTGACAGATGTTTTGTTATCTTGTGAATGAAGAAATCTTTGGGCCAAGTGTAAATGGACCCTTTAGTGTTTTTTTCCTGTCAAAATAATTTAACTTCTCTATAGGAATGTGGAATACATGGTGACTCTTACTCCTGAAGATACTTATAAAATCAGAATCCTGTATTTTTCAAGAAGTGACGTGCAAAGACATTACTTCTTCCTCCTTTTCTTCTGTCTGATATTTTGGTTATTTCCCTGATACCTAAACCATGATATTAGCAAACTAGTGATACCAAACTAGTGATTTAGTAGCTGAACAACATTGTTCCTTCTAAAAATAAAAACGTGCAATATTCCTCTCTCACTTTTACTAATGAGAAATTGAGAGCCTTATTCAACAGGGACAACAGCATGTACCACAGACTATGAATTAATCTTGCTTTAATGAGCATGAACAATAAAGACAGTGTTTGATATGGTATCAAAGAGGCTTACATTTCCTACTCTGTCACTAATTTTTTGAACACAGAACTTAATCAAATTACCTTTTACTGTGTTATAATTACTATAACTTTTGAGAAAACTATCATTTATTATTAAATATACCTATTTCCCTTAATGATAAGTACACAGTACACAAGTAAAATGGCATTAAAGTACGTTCACATTGTTTTGTAGTTATTACCATCTCCAGTTTCAGATTATTTTTAGTGAACACTTATTTCTTTCTGAAGGTTTCTAGAAAAGTCATACTCAAAAACTAATCTTATTTTCTATAGCCACAGATCACTTAGGGACCAAAGATGGGTAGGCATCTCCAAGATGTTCGAATAAAGCTCCCCAAGATTTTTCAGAATACAGCTTCCCAAAATGTACCACTTTGGCTTGTAGGTTATTTGTACCCAAAGTCAACAGAGATGAATGAAAATCGAGTTTATTAGGCATAGTTAAGGTTTTCAAATGAAAATAACCTTTCCATAAAGAAAGCTGTCTATATGACAAGACATACATAATTACAGAGCATCCCATCTTTATCATATGAACCACTCCTCATCATATGAGTCTCCTTTCTCTTTGAAGTGTCAACCCCTTTCCCATTCCTTAACTAGGGGTATATACCCTCATTTTCCCCCACTGGCTTTGGAATCTGTACCTTTGTAGATTCCCCATACTCATGTAGTTAAATTTGACTTTTTCTCCTACTAAACTCTCTGATGTTATTTTGTTGTTGTTTTTTTTCTTTTCTTGTTATATAATTTATTTACATATATATATATTTCACATCATTGTAATCCCCAGGGGTCACCCACCTCCTCCCTTCCCTGGCAGCTCTAGCTGGTCCCCCCCTCCCTGTTATGTACTTTCGTTTGGTTGTCCATATATTAGTGAAACCATTTGGTTTCTGTCTTTTTCTTTCTGACTTGTTTCTGCAAATATGATTTCTTCTAGGTACATCCATATTACCATAAAGTCATCAAATTTGTCATTTTTAATTGATGAGTAATATTCCATTGTGTATATATACCTCATCTTTTTCATCCATTTGTCTGTTTTGGGACATTTGGGTTGTTTCCACGTCCTTGCAATTATAAATAGTGCTGTAGTAAACATCTGAATACAGGTGTCCCTTTGTACCCACATTGAGGTCTTCTTTGGGTAGATTCCCAAAAGAGCTATTGCTGGGTGGAATGGCAGTTCCATTTTCATTAGTCTGAGGGTCCTCCATACAGCTTTCCATGGTGGCTGGACCAGTTTGCATTCCCACCAGCAGTGTAAGATTGTTCCTTTCTCTCCACATCCCCACCAGTGCTTGTTACTGCCTCGTATGTTAGATTGCTAGACTAGTCTAAGAAGAACTCAGAGCTGTGATGGGGGGAGGGGATCTGTTCCTAAAGTAAAATATCAAACTACAATTACTAATTAAATACCAAAGATAAGGTACTTAAAAGGGCCATAAAATCTAACTTTTGTTATCAAGAGGCTCTATTTCAGATGTCACTCTACAACTGACATTATGTGTAACTAAAGAAGAAAAATGCAAGCATTCATTTCATTTTAAAATGTGCCTTCAAGCCAGTGTCTTGAATAAAATTATTAGTACATCTATCTCATTTTAAACAAGCACTTCCTCAGGTGAGCTGCTGGAGGTCACTGACACCGGCTCCAGGCCTCTGGGAGGGACCCGTCCCCGTGCCGCCTGCTCCACCATCCCCGGGAGCCAACCCCTGCAGCCAGGTTCCTGAAGGAACTCACCCGACCTTCCTTCCCACCCAAGTGAGCTGCTGGAAGTCATTGGTGCCGGTGCCACATGGCACTGGCACAAATTACTAAACTAAAATACAGATCTACTTTTAACCTGGAAAACATTCCCATCAACATGCCAACCAACACAAGATTCATGGTTTCTCAATATGTAGAACAGGTTAGAAAGCAAAACACAGTAAGGAGAAAATATGCAAGCAAACCCTACAGGAAATAATCCATCACTAACAAAGAAATGACAATCTCCAGAAAACACCAAAGAAATGATGTGTATATCAGAAAAAGATTCCAGGATCAACATGTTAAATGCACTCCAACAATTAAGAGAAGAATTAGAAAAAAAGGACAACAGTATGATAGAAGCATTTAATGTACTAAGGGAAGAAGTAGAAACATATAAAAAAGAAAACATCAATATGTATAACCTAATCAACGAACTAAAGAATGAAAATGAATCCCTAAAACTGAAATTGAAAGAGACTCAAGATTTAAAGGTTGCAATAGATGAGCTCAAAAATGCACAAAAGAGCCATGGCAGCAGAATAGATGAAATAGAGGAATGAATCAGCACAATTGATGATACAGAAATAGAGAGGACAAAGAAAGAAAAAGAGAGAAACAAAGTAGGAGGACTGAAGACAAGCTCAGAGATATGCCAGATTCCTTAAAGAAAAGAAACATAAGAATAATAGGAATCCCAGAAGGAGAGGAGAGAGGGAACTGAAAGGCTTTTCAATATAATAATAGAGGAGAACTTCCCAAATCTGAAGAAAGAAATGAAAATAGACATATAAGAAACCAAAAGGACACCAAACTACTTTAATGAAAGAAAAGCCACAGCGAGACACATTATTGTAAAACTTTCAAGAACCCAAAATAAGGAAAAAATAATGAGAATGGCTAGAGAAAAGAAACAGACAACCTACAAAGGAAAATCCATTAGACTGACCTCAGATTTTTCTGAAGAGACACTCCAGGGAAGGAGAGAATGGAGTCACATCTACAAAAAACTCCAAGAAAAAATGTGCCAGCCAAGAATACTCTACCCTGCAAAGCTATACTTCCTCTACGAAAGAAAAATTAGAACCTTCTCCAACAAGCAAAGTCTCCAGAAATTTGCTACCACTAAACCCCCACTCCAAGAAATTCTGCAGGAGGGCTCAAGATCAAAAGCATAAGAAAAACAAAAACAAAACCACAAAATAATCCCCAAATGACCACCGGGAAACTGTTAGAATCGCAAATATCAATAATCACCCTAAACATCAATTGTCTAAACTCAGCAATCAAAAGACCAAGAGTTGCAGAAAACAGATCAGAAAACAGAACCCAACATTCTGCTGCCTCCAAGAAACACACGTGATCGCTAAGTATAAGCATAGACTGAAGGTGCAGGGCTGGAAAACTACACTACAAGCAAACGGCCCCCACAAGAAAGCAGGAGTTGCCATTCTTGTATCAGACAGAGCAGACTTCAAATTAACAAAAGTGACAAAAGAAAAAGACGGCCACTAAAGGGTCAATCCACCAAAAAGACATAACAATAATCAACATATATGCACCTAAAGAGGGAGCACCAAAATTCATAAAACAACTAGTAGAACTGAAATATTGATGAGAATACATACGTGGTAGGAGATTTTAACACGCCCGCCACTCTCAACAAAAGACAGATCAACAAAACAGCAACTACACAAAGAAACAAAAGCTTTAAAAGAAGAGCTTGATCAAATGGACTTAATAGATATATACAGGACACTACACGCCCAAGGAAAAGAATACACCTTTTTTTTTCAAATGCACATGGTTCATTCTCTAAAATTGATCATATATTAGGCCACAAGACAAACCTGAACAAATGCACAAAGATTAAAATAATACCAACCTTTTTCTCCGATCACAAAGGCATCAAATTAGAAAACAACAATGACAAAAAAATAAGGAGAGTAGACACTACATGGAGACTGAACAACAGGCTTCTGGAAGATCACTGGGTTAAAGAGGAAATCAAAGAAGAAATTAAAACCTACATGGATGCAAACGACAGTGATGACACAACGTTCCAAAATGTGTGGGACGCAGCAAAAGCAGTACTACAAGGAAAGTTCATAGCAATACAGGCCCAAACAAGAAGAATTGAAACAGCCCAAAGAAATACTCTAATCTCCCAACTTGAGGACTTAGAAAAAGAGCAACAAAAAAAATCCAAAACCAAGCAGAAGACAAGAAATAGCAAAAATAAAAGCAGAGATTAATAAAATAGAAACCAAAAAGACCATCGAGAAGATAAACAAAACCAAAAGCTGGTTCTTTGAAAAAATAAATAAAATTGACAAACCCCTGGCAAGGCTTACAAAGAAAAGAAGAGAAAACTCAAATTAATAGGATCATAAACGAAAATGGAGATATTACAACAGACCCAGCAGAAATCCAAAAGATAATTAGAGACTACTATGAACATCTATATGCAAACAAATACAGCAACCTGGAAGAGATGGACAAATTCCTGGAACAATACAGTCATCCAAAATTGAACAAAGAAGAAATAGAAAACTTAAACTGGTCAATCACAAGCAGTGAAATTGAGGCAGTCATCAGAACACTCCCTAAAAACAAGAGCCCAGGTCCTGATAGTTTTACAAATGAGTTCTACCAAACATTCAAAGAGGAACTAACACCAGTACTATTAAAACTCTTTCAAAAAATTGAGAAAGAAGGAAAGCTACCAAATACCTTCTATGAAGCAAACATTACACTAACTCCAAAACCAAATAAAGATAGTGCAAAGAAAGAGAACTACAGACCAATCTCCCTAATGAACACAGATGCAAAAATTCTAAACAAAATCCTGGCGAACTGAATCCAACATTGCATAAAAAGGATTATCCCTCATGACCAAGTGGGATTCATCTCAGGGGCACAGGGATGGTTCAATATTCAAAAATCAATTGACATAATCCACCACATCAACAAAGAGAAAAACAAAAACCATATGATCATATCAATAGATGCGGAAAAAGCATTCAATAAATTTCAGCATCCTTTCATGATGAAAGCCCTGGAAAAAATTGGTATTAAAGGATCATCATACCTGAACATAATAAAAGCTATATATGACAGACCCACAGCAAATATCATCCTCAATGGGGAAAAACTGAAACCATTCCAATTAAGGTCTGGAACCAGGCAAGGATGCCCACTCTCTCCACTCCTTTTCAACATAGTCCTGGAAGTCCTAGCTAGGGCAATAAGACAAGAGAAAGACATAAAAGGAATCTGAATAGGGAACGACGAAATAAAGTTATCATTATATGCGGATGATATGATTCTCTATGTAGAGAACCCAGAAAAATCGACAGAAAAGCTGATTGAAATAATAAACTGATTTGGTAAGGTAGCTAGATACAAAATCAACACAAAACTCAACAGCATTCATA
The DNA here is from genome assembly GCA_004024945.1 of Uropsilus gracilis. Taxonomy (NCBI): domain Eukaryota; kingdom Metazoa; phylum Chordata; class Mammalia; order Eulipotyphla; family Talpidae; genus Uropsilus; species Uropsilus gracilis. The sequence continues at coordinate 15,203 of PVHY01016111.1, read as the reverse complement.
TATGCAAAGAATCAATCAGAAGAAGAAGAAATTAGAAAAACACCCCATTTACCATTGCACCCAAGACAATCAAATACTTGGGAATCAACCTAACAAAAGACATAAAAGACCTATACAAAGAAAACTATAAAACATTCTTAAAAGAAATAGAAGATGATGTAAAAAAATGGAAAGACAGTCCCTGTTCATGGATCGGAAAAATCAACGTTATCAAAATGGCCATACTACCAAAGGCCATCTACAGATTCAATGCAATTCCAATAAAGATCCCACTGACATATTTTAAAGAGACAGAACAAAAATTACTGAAATTCATATGGAACAACAAAAGACCCCGAATAGCCAAAACTCTTTTGACAAACAAAAGAGAGAACGGAGGTATTACTATTCCAGACTTCAAACTGTACTACAAAGCCATTATACTTAAAACAGCATGGTACTTAAAACAACTTAAAAACAAACAGATTATACTTAAAAACAAACAGACCAATAGATCAGAATTGAATACCCAGAAATAAAACCACACATATACGGTCAATTAATCTTTGACAAAGGGGCAAAAAACATACCCTGGAACAAGGATAGCCTCTTCAGTAAATGGTGCTGGGAAAACTGGATCAAAACTTGTAAAAAAAAAAGAAAAATGAACCAGGACAACACCCTCACACCCTGTACAAAAATTAACTCAAAATGGATAAAGGACCTGGAAGTGAGACCTGCAACCATAAAATACATAGAAGAAAACCTGGGCCAAACCCTTAATGAATTTCACCTCAGAAATCCATTTGGGGAAACAACTACGGCCAGCAAAAAAATGAAGGAAACCATAAACAGCTGGGACTATATCAAACTAAAAAGTTTCTGTTCAGCAAAAGAGACAATAAACACAACAAAAACCCAACTGACTGGGAGAAAATTTTTGCCCTCCAGACAAGTGACAAGGGTCTGATAACAAAGATCCACAAAGAGCTCCTACAGCTCAACAAAAACAGAGCAAAAAAACCCACTCAGCAAATGGGGAGAAGAACTAAAAAGACCCTTCACCAAAGAGGAGATACAGATGGCTAATAAGCATATGAAAAAATGCTCCACATCACTAATAATCAGGGAAATGCAAATTAAAACCACACTGAGATACCATCTTACACCAGTAAGAATGGCCCATATAAACAAAACAGGCAACAACAAATGTTGGCGCGGATGTGGAGAAAAAGGAACTCTCTTACACTGCTGGTGGGAGTGCAAACTGGTCCAGCCACTATGGAAGACTGTGTGGAGGACCATCAAACAATTGAAAGTGGACTTACCATTCAACCCAGCAATCCCACTACTGGGAATCTACCCAGAGGACATGAAAACATTAATTCAAAAGGACACATGTACACACATGTTCATTGCAGCCCTGTTTACAATTGCAAAGAATTGGAAACAAACCAAATGCCCCAAAACAAATGATTGGCAAAAAAAAAAGTGATACATATACACAATGGAATACTACACATCTATCAAAGAGGACAAACATGTCATTTGCAGCAACCTGGAAGGAGGTAGAAAGACTCATATTAGCAGAAATAAGTTAAAAAGAAAAAAGTACAGGATGGTCTCACTTACATGATGGATATAGGGAAAAACAAACAAATGAGAAAAAATGAAAACAACCAATGGGACTGAACCATGGAGTGAGAGAGGAGGAGGGGGAAGAAGGTAGGGGAGGTGAAGAGCACAAAAGATCAGGATAGTTAACAAATGTTAGTGAAGTGGGAAAGCCCCGGGGTACACAATAATGGGCTAATGTAATATAAATGTAAATATAAATATATATGCAAAAAAAAACAAAAACATGCATTTACCAGATAGCAGAAGAGAGCAACGGGCCAAACAACCAGCAACTGAACATCAACTTAACCAATCAACAAATCGCAGAAAAATGGGAGATGGAGTGATTGGAGGGAGGATACAGAGGGGGCATACGGAGGCAGGAGGAGGGATCAATTAATGCACAAATGTGACAGATCAATAAAATGAATTTTTCAAATAAAAAAATAAAATAAAACAAGCACTTCCTTGTTTAACAGAAATGATTTGTTACATTTATAAAGTTTTCTATTTCCCCTTAAGGTATTAATGATTTGCACTACAAAAAAAATTACTACAATCTGGGACTATTTTCTTTGATGTAATTTTTGGTTTAATTTTATTGTTTATAAGTCTTGGACAGATAGACTAAGGCATTTTTATTAAATGCCCTGCTTTTTCTCAAAGCATTTTGAAATATGCCCATACATAGACTGCTTTGTATATTTAGCTTTGTTTGTATGTTAATTTTACTTCAGAGCTTTTTCTAATGTTTAAGTAGTTTATTTCTGCTAATTTACTATGACCTGCAATCTGGTATGAACAAATTTTATTTTATATACTCCTCAGAAAAAGGAGTAAAGCTTATAAATTTGACATCATCTTGATCAGTGATTTATATTTCACATAACAGTGGATTATGTCATTGTTCCTAAAACTGGTTTAACAAAGGTTCCATGGTGAACTGTTTCTACCATGTCTTTCAATGGACATTAACATATATGCTTCTAAAAAGATGGATTGTAAAGACGTTTCATCATAATTCCCTATATCTAACTTACTGATGAAAGAACCATATTTGTGTGTAACATCTGTTAATAGTTCCTTTTATGATAGTCTGTATTAGTCTGTTCATCCAAGATATAATATTGGAATTTCTATTACTTAAAAAATGTGCCTTCTCAAAATACCTAGCATTTTTGTGATTTGTTCCAAATAAATCTGTCTCCCTGTTTATTTAAATCAATAAACTAGTGGGCAAGAATATGTACTAGGTTAGAGAAAGCCAGAGTACTCACCCCCACAAGATTTTTTCTCAGATGATAAATTTTCTCTTCAAACTAAGGATTCACCAAACCTTGAAGGAACTATATTTGAGAAGCACAAAATGGCCCATTGACCTAAAGCACAGCAAAGAAAGAAAGCTGCCTGGGTAATTCATACAACAGAGAAATCCTCATATTTAAGAGTAGTACACATTTATGGGCTATTCTTACCATGATATTTTCTAGAGCTTTTAAGGTTCTTAAGCCTTGTTTTTCTCTAGTTTGCACACTAAAAATCCTGATTTTATCATAAATAGAGATCTCTCTATAAAGTCAAAGACAAAATTGACAAACTAGGTGAATTTTAAACAAAAGGATCAGCTACTCTGGGTTATTTCTTGTCTCAGTAGCCAGTCTGGGTAGCCCTGCCCACACACCCCATTCAATCATGCTAACAGGCACCAAGCCCCCAGCCATCTAGCCTGCTGCACTCCTTTTGAGGTTCGGGAGCGCAAGGTAGAGGGGCCCTGCCATCTGCCAGGGTGGCAGGGAGCAGCTGGGGGTGCCCTCCAGTCACCGTACCATGAGGTGACTGGGAAAGGTGGGGGTAGCCCTGCCCACATGCCTGGTTCAGCCATGCTGCCAGGCACTGAATCCCCCCACCCCCCAGGGGTAGGGGTCATTGGGTGGTAGGGGTCATTCCTTCTGGTCTTCTCCAAATCCAGTCGATCCTCACCAGAAGCAACTAAATCAGTGATTCAACAGCAGTTGCACACGAAGACATAGGTGAAAAACAAGTATTCCGGAACAATGAAGTTGTCAGATCCATGGGACACAGACTATAAGACTGATTAGAGATGAACTACCTCAGAACTACAACGACTGTGATCTACAATGATGGGAACAGAATTTCCCATTCAGAGATGCCTTCAACATGATCAAAAGACCCTCCCACTTTAGGGAGTGAGGAAAGCCACAGAGACGGTCAGTGGCCCCACGACGAACCGGACCAACCATCTGCCAGGGCCTATCTCAATCAGAAAAACTGGTGCACAAACTTTGGCCGGGAGAAACGCTCCCAAAGCCAGCAAACAGAACTACAAAACAAAGAAGGAGCAAAATATGACAGAAGATGGCCTGGAGCAGCTAACCAGAAAGAAGAAGGAGGCACTAAAAGAAAAGAATCATGTGTTAACTGGTGGCCAGCAGCAAAAAGACACTTGGAAAACTAAGCACAGGCCACTGTGTCCCAGGAAACCACATCCACGCTGGACAAAAGGACATTGCTTCAGGAAAGAAGAGGAAGAACCCGAAGGACTAAAGATTAAACAATAAATGGCAGTGAAAGAAGAGATGAAGAGACCAAGAGGGTGGGATGGGGGAGGGGGAAGGAACACCCAAAAGGCAAATGTAAACAACACTTATTCAATAAAAAATATATATTATTTTTTAAAAAATAGCCAGTCTCCTGCCTTGCTCACACATCTTAAATGTCTTATTCCAGAGCCTTTGGTTGAATGTGCTCTTATCCAGAGAAATACAGTATCCCAGAGATTTATAAAATAGAACTTCAACAGTAAGAAAAACATAATATTTATTATTTTTAATTAGTAAAAAATATGCTAACATAGTTTATAACTGACATTTTATTCACCTTTTCATTAAAATTATACCCATGTTGTTTAAAAGTCATTCTGCATGAGTTAAAAGATGCTTAAGTATTATGATTTCTTCAGTTATCATGTTTTGCTAAGTTTTGAAATTCTGGATAATAAAGAAATGGGAAAAACAAGTATTTAAGCCTGTTTTATACACAAATCTTTTCCTATTAATAAGGTACCACTAATACTGAGGTGTAAGAATGAGGCTCATGCCACTAATGTAATGGAGAAAGAGGTTTCTTGAAAGCCTTTCTCATAATCCCCAAAAGCAAAAACAAAACAAAACAAAAAAATCACTTCCAAAATACTAGTAAATTATACTAAAGGAGATAGAGAAACTTTTATCCCCATTTTTGAAAGTAAAATCCCACTCTTCTGTTACAAAAATAGTGTCTTACTAAAAAATGCATGCTAATTAAATTCATTCTTGAGTAGGGCTAGAACTGGTTTCCTTTCTAAACAAGTTGTAACTTATGTTGATCTTTCTGAGTGGATGGAACACATGGCAACCAAAACATATAATTATGCAGACAGTGCGGTTGAAAGAATGTTGAGATATGAAGTCATGTGATTCTGAACCTGAGTATCAGGATCTAGTATGTAAATTAGGTGAGTAAATATCTACAAGCCTTGGTTGATTGGTTATTTGAAAGGGGTTGTGACAACAGTGTCTATCAACTTTCTTTGAGTATTGTATGGCTATACATAGGGAGAGAAAGTTTAAGAACAAAATTCATCTGAAATAAATGTAAAATCTAATTGGTTTTATTTAATGATTCATGAATCTGAGCATTCTATCTAGCATGTCAAAAGGCTGACTTTTCCACATTTTACAAAGTGGAGAATTCTTATAGTCTGAAAGAGGGTGGAGCAAGGTTATTAGCCAAAAAATGAAAGATTATTTTAAGGGAAAACCCTGCCTTCCCAGAGGGAAGGGCAAGAGGAGAATCCTGAGCAGATAACCTGCATAGGATGACTCCACATTGGTCTGGTTCCTTATTGTACATACACTTGAACTGTGTATACCCTCTGTCAACTGCAAAATACCAGATGCTCTTGTTCTGTCAGTACTCACTACTATTACTAACAGTTATAGCACACAGGATTTTAAATAGTTCCAAGTCTTTTTTAATGCTATCACTCATCCCTTTGCTACAGTCAAAACAAATGTGTACTTGGAAAGCTTTACAGGGTCTTAATTTTTTCTTTGCAGGTGCAAAGAATTAAGTCAAGTAGCTTTGCACCAGCAAATCTGTCCTAAGACTCCCTTTCCCCATTGATCTGGAACATTCAGATTTCTTTTGAACCTTAGTGCTCACTGTTCTCGAAGAAAATATTCAAGGTGGTCATTCCAAAGATCCTATAATTCCTTCAGGGTCTTAGTCTTCCAAAGAGAGAAAAGTAAAAACCATAGTAATGATCATTGCTAACTAAGAACTGTAAAAAGTGTGGGACCTTAAAAATATTTAAATTGAAAAAACTCTAGAAATTCAAGACCCCCCAGATCATTTTGAAAATCTGTTGCCTTCATACTTCTAAGGGAATTAATTACCTGTTTCAAAGTAAGGTTGAAGCTATGATCTATTCATTGCTCGAGAACAGCTCCAGCACAGAGGTGCAGATGAGGATAGAAAAGAAGTAGGAATAAATCACCAGCATCATACTTTCCCTAATCTTTTTCACAAATCTCTGTTTCAGAATAAATGCTTTTATCACCTGTATTATATAACTAAATGCATTGCTACATTTTCCAGAACTAACAGCATGTACACCTGTCATCACTTTTAAAAAGTGCCACTGGAGCCTTTATAATGTGTTGGTTTTCTCTAAAATTATCAAAGTGATTTCAAACTTCAGTGAAATATATTTGGTTGGCACCTAGAAGTGGTCCCCTGGGTACCTAACTACTATTCCTTCCCACAAATAACAGCATCGGTTGGCACAGTTCCTAGACAGAGTTACCTATATCTGCAAAAAACACTGGCTGCCAGGAAGCTCAAAGCCAAGTTTCTTTCCAAAAGCAACCATTTTCTTCTCTAGTTTTCTGTCACAACTGTTCCTTTTGTTACAGATACCCTGCTTTTTTGAAGTGGTATTAATGCATCTCAGTTGTGACTTTTTTAAAGGGTTTTCATATGATTTATCTTTATTTTAATGGCTCACATTTGCATTTTTTTTCAGAAAGATAAAAAATAAATAAATTTCTTTAGAATGCTGGTAGGAAGAATGGTTAATCAGCAATATAAAAAAATGAAAGAATGGAATGTGTGACTATACTTAAATATTCTGAATCACCTTACTACAATACCTCAACTACTTAAAAAAATATTTTTTTTTTAAATTAAGGTTGTAAGAATCTGCACTTCATTCCCTTTCCTTGACTATTGACTCTCACAATCAGTTATGGAGTAAATACTGAAAAACTGTTGGTAAATAAGGACTGCTCACATGGTTAAGACAGTATTTCTCAGCATTTGTCTGCTTCTATTACTAATTTGTAGTTATGGTTTATTGTTGATAGCACCATATTTTGGAATTGGAATTCTTACTATTTTGAAAAATTCATTTGGGGGGAATTTTTTACATGCTAGTTACATGTTTACCTATATTTCTGGTCATAGTCAGAAAGCCCTGTTAATTTGAGGGGAAAAGATAGCCCTTCTGAAAATCTTACGGCAGTGTGAGGATATCTAAAGCATCATTTTTGAATGTAAGTTAACCTAAAAGAAAAATGTCTGATGAATTTGAAATCTTTTAATAACACCTTAAATGCATGTAGTATTTCTTCGTGTTACTAAAAAACTCATTAACTCACCAGTTAGTATTAACTCACACTTTAAAAATTTCAGATTTCTTTATAAACTAGAAAATGCAGTATTTTTGATATTTTCACCTGCCGCTATTAGATATTTAGTATTTCTGAGAGAAAATGGAAATTAATACTAGAAAGACAAAAATCAGAAGTGAAAGAATATTTATCTTTGAATTTCCTGTCCCTTGTGTTACTTTATTGACCAATATTAAATTGACTCATGATAAAATTTAAAAACCTTTTTACAGAACTCATGACATAGCCTCCTATAGTAATTTTTATTAGTTTCATTATGCCATTTAGTAACAAAATAGAACTATATTTATTAATCCAAAACAACTATTATTTATTTTTTAATCTATTGAATAGTCTCAGGTGTTTGTACAGTATTCTTTGTAGTTAGCTTACTTTGGAAGTTCCTTATGTGTTATACTATAAGGACATAAAACTTCAAGGAAATCTTATATTTTCCTCCTTAGTTTTATTGTTAATAATAATTGGATTGTGGGTTTGGATTTTTTAATGTTTATATATAAAGTCAGAGAAACTTGTTATTCATACCCAAGATATTCAGTGAAAGAGAAAGTTACAAATATAAAAATAAAGAAATTAATGCTGAATGTGAATTGGTACTGTTAATATAAAGATTTGTCAAAAATATATTTCCTGTGCTGTCACAGAAAAGGGCCAGAGGCAGTGACATCCAGCAGCAGTGACTTTAACTGTTGCCCAAGTCTTACTCTGTAGTTCCCATGCCTCAAGAGACTTAAGATTGTGAGATTTCTTCAGGTCCGCCCACCCCCAAACCAAGATTCCTGAGAGAAACAAACTGATTCCCTTTAGCATTAGAGAAGTAGAGGATAGGTGAATCTGGGATCACCTTGTGCCCCAAAGCTAGGATGCCCTCAGTGAACAGTAATAATGTTATAAAAGGACCTGGAGTTTCTAGTACCCTCTTAAGGGACAGAGCAGCTCTGGGAGGGTTCTAACTTTATGTAGGTGATACGGTCTCACCTTTTGGGGTCTGGGGGACACAAATTCTGACTGTGTATTAAGACTGACAAAAAAAGCCTCTGTCCAATGCCAGCAGTCTCATGGGTTTGCTCTGTCATGGCATTTTCTCTTGAAATTCTTTCGTGTCTTTTTCTAAGCATTTGCGTTCTTCAGTTTTTTTTCTGCTGTGTTGACAGAAGCCTTACTGGCAAAATAGTACTTAGTCATACTTGGTCCATGATGCCTGCTGAGACCAGTTAGGTGGTGAAGCGAAACCAGTAGGTGTCAGCGAGAGGGAGTGACAGGGAAGGTAGTTGACTGGAGAGCACATATTCTGTCCAAGTGTCACTATGCATCTCAACCAGTTGTTGCTAAAGTAGGAACCCTGGTGTAGTTTGCTAGTTGCTTTTGTCTTGTTCTGCTTTGATTTTTAAGAGAACTTAGATAAACATATCTTGGTGAAAAGTCTTCTGATTTAAGTTGGCATCTCACACAATTAAAAATAATCATATCAATTAGACAGAATAGTCTGTGGCCCAATCTGCCAAATTTTCAAGCCAACATTTTTGTTCATATTCTCAATTCTTAGCAGAAGATCTGAGTAGTATGACCTTGATATATGTTGGGGAAAATGTGTTTAGCTATGTCTTTAACTAAAAACATGATTCTTATAATAACTGTCCTTTTTTAACCTAATAACATGTAAACGTATTATTTTTTTCTTTTATTAAAATTAAGTGATAAATATAAGCAAGGTTAATATTTACAATCTAAATTAGGCTAAATGCCATGTTACAGGTTTCAAGTTGATCTTAAACTATTGATTAGCTCAGTGTGGGTTTGATCCTTCCATTAATGAAGAGCCCATGTATTTCTCAGTGTTGATGAGCATATGGCAGTTAGCAAAGGTCTAGTAAATCTTGGCTTACCATGTCCTTAGAATTCCTCGAGCTGTCAGTCTGGTAGACCTATTAAAAGGAGAACATTAGGGTATTTCGGTGTGACTTCTTTAAAAATGTGCCTGGATCCCTCTGATCATTGCTTCTTTTTTTTAGAGTAGGTCTCGCTATGTTGCTCAGGGTAGTCCCGATCACGTGGACTCAAGCGATCCTCAGCCTCAGCCTCCCAGGTAGCTTGGATTACAGGCACCCACTACTGCGCCTGGCTCCATTTTTGAGACCAAATCTCGCCGTTGCCCCAGGTAGTCTCAAACCTTGCAACTCATGCCTCTTGCCCCAGTGAATTATAGGCACATACCATCACGTCCAGCCTTCTTTTTCTAAGAGTAGGCAGAAACTCATCCTTTTGAAAACTAAATTGTTTTTGCTTGACTTGCCATATTTTGGAACCCTGGTTTGCTCCAAAGTTCTTTAAATAGTACACTGCTGCCATACAATTTTTTTTAGTAATATGTGAATCATCTTTTTTTTTTTTTATTACACATACGTATGTTTTAACATCATCGTTTACCCGGAGGTTCTCCCATCACCTTGTCACCCGAGATTAAAAGATCATCTTAACCTCTTGTGCCCATCACTCCCCCAATTTTACCTCTCTCCCACTCCCTTGCTCTCCCTTGCTTAGTTTGTTGGTTTTATGTTTTATTCATCCTTTTGTTTGTTTGCTTTCCCTATATCCTGCATATAGGTGGGATCATCCAGTATTATTTTTCTTTCTGGCTTATTTCCACTAGCATGATAATATATGAATCATCTTAATCAGACTGCTTCCACACCAGCCAGACCAGACCAGAGTCAACTCTTTGTAAACCAAAAATATGGGAGTATGCATAAATTAGTTTTCAAGTCAGAGATACTGCAATGAGGGGCCACTTGCATGGAGGACTGAACTATATGTCATGGGATCACCATGAGATGAGAGAAGAGATGAGTAACAAGATACGAAATTCAAGATTCATTTAAATGTCTACACTTGATAGGCATGACTTTGGGGAGCTGAGAGTGTTTCACTTATTTACACAGTAAGAATTTAGACCTCCTACCCATACCTTTTGTAGAGTTGAGCTGTTCACAGCTTTGGATTTTGAAGGCAAAGGTGAGCAGCTTATCAAAAGCATCATGGAGTACGTGTCATTGCATCAGAAATTATACCATCTTAAGTCATACCAAATAACATATATGGCATAAATGTTTACAGAAATCTGCTAGGTTTTTTACTATGGGTGTTAGATGACTTTTATGGTTGAAATAATGTGGTGACTGTGTTTGTCAGATGACATATCAGACAAGGTGAGTATGAGTTGTCAGTGCTCACTTTAGAATATACAGAACTGGAAACAGTCTTAAGAATAAATAAAAAGCACAAATGCTCTGTGATTCTACTAAGTGAAGTACATAGACTAGGTGAATTCTTAGAAAGAGAAAGTGTAATAGGTTCCCAGGGACTGGGGAGGAACAGATGGGAAATTAGTGCTTAACGAGCTGAAGAGCTTTCATTTTGGGCTGATGAAAAAGTTTTGAAAATGGATAATGGTGACGATTGTAAGTATATTGTGAATATACTTACAGACACCAAATTGTACACTTAAAAATGCTTCAGATAGTAAACTTTATGGCTATTTCATCATAATAAAATGTAACCAAAGCCAAGTAAGGATGGTGAGTAAGTAAATAGAATGCAGAGACCATTGGTAAAGAGCCAAAACCCAGTCCACCAAGTGAAAGCAAAGCCACAGTGGGCCAGAGCCATATGGCAGCGCCATGCCCCCTTAAATCAGTAAATGCCCACACCCTATACAGGATCATTGCTGAGCAAGCAGGAGCTGCCTGCTACAGCAGTGTGATCCTGGTCACACCTGAAATGGCAGGCTGAGGACTCCACACTTGGCATCCAAGAGTACCAGTTTACTAGGAGCTAGGTTATGGAGCTCCAAATTCCCCAATTAATGAAGTTAATTTGGGCTTCCACATTTGTGTTTTTAGTTGACCCATTAAAATGTATTTTTTCTGAATAATTAAATTATTTTTAAACAATTCTAAAAAGTAGAATTTTTCTTATGTGGAATTTGTGAGAACCTGTAAAAATTATTTTCTCAAACTATTCACTTTTTTAGTATTACCAACTGTTTTCAGGTCCTTATACTCTCAAACTGCAGATTTCTGTAAAAGAGCTCTTGTGGTAATAATCTTCAGTGTTCTTTGTAATCATTTTTGGAAAAATGGTTCTTATGAAAAACACTATGGTATTTTGTGCAGAAAAATATTTTCTAATACGGAGATTTTGTTCACATGAATCTGTTTTTCTTTAGCTCATAGTGTAGGGTTTGTTTGTTTGTTTGTTTGTTTTTTTGTATTGTATATGTGATTTAGTGAACCCCCAGCAAGATTATGGAAGACATGTCTTTTAAAAAGTACCTCTGGCTCCTCTTTGTATCTATATTTTTCTACTTTGAATTCCTACCAAGTAAAATGTTATATAAAACTCAGATTTACTGTCTTTCATGGTTTACCATTTGTTATATATTGGCAAAAGCATCATTATTTTGGAATTGTTATTTATATCTAAAAAGCTATTTTAATGACTTAATAAATTATAATGTAACTTATGTACATTATGTTTTGTAATGTAGATACACAAATTTGTATATGTGTAAACCAATTATACTAATGCTATTTGTTTTACATATATTGGAAATATGTAAAGATTTATATACATTGGAAATACATGTATTCAATCCTCACAATGACACCATGTGGTAGATTTATTATCCCCATTTTGTGTAAGAAATCTAAAGTGTTTGGCATTATTGGTTACTTACTCAAAGGCATGTAACTAGCTAGGAACAACCTTTCCATTGGCAGAGTTCTTACTGACCTAATTCTTTCATAGCAGTAGACTTTAGGTAAATTTAGAATATATGTGAAAGCCATAGTTCACGAATAAAGATGCTATTTTGCTTGTGTAGTAACACATTTATATTTGTATATGTACATATTAAACACTCGTGAGAATTTTTATTGAGTATCTGTTACATGCTCGGTACAGAAACAAATCAGGTTTAAAAATATGACCAGGTCCGCACTGTCCTAGTTAGATGTATGACCTCTTTAAAATCTCAAAATAAATTTAGACATTCCATCTGATTCTGTTCAATTCTTGAGTTTGTATAGTATGAGATACCTCATTATCCATGTAGTTTTGGCCCTTGAGTTTTATATAAGAAGCAGCAGTGAAAGCTTGAATAGCAATGGAAAGCATTTTCTTTAAGATGAAATTGTTTTCCTTTACTGTAAAGTTTGTTTCCTAAGTTTGGATAGTGTTTGTTCAGCTAGGGAGAGTTTGAGCTGTGAGGATTTTGTGTTTTAACTCAAAATAACGGCCATAAATAAAATGAAATAGTAATTTAACGGAGGAGTTATAACTACTCCTCCATTGTTCTCTTGTATATCCTTTGGATATAAAGATATTCCACAAAAATGTTAATTTTACTTCAGAAATGCAGTAACTAAGGTTTAGTTATATCTTAATGTTCTGTTGGTGCTGGCTTACATTTATATATAAGTAGGTAAAATGGTTTAGCAAGTAGATAAAAATATTAGGTATGAAAGGAATAAAATAACGATCCTCAAAATAGTAGTACAGTTGCATAAAGATAACATCTGTTATGAATTATGCTGAGACCATTGGCAGAGTGGAAAGTTTTTTTGATATGTCTTAATAATATATAATACTCAGCTGAGGATAAAATCAGTCAGTTCCTTAGACACACCAAGTACCTAATATGTGTCAGACTGTGAACTATCTGGATGATATCTGTCCACATGAAAATGAAAATCTAATATGGAGATGTTGTTCATATGGTAGGTCCCTGGCTTACAAAAGGCAGTATTTATGATCTGGACACAGATGGCTTGGATTTGCATTCTGGCTCCTCTGCTTACTCTGGGTGAACTGTTTAACCTTCTCATTCCTCAGTTGACTCATGTAGATAATAAAAGAGGAGAAATAGATTCTGAGAGCATTTTCCTTATGAGATTTTGTAAAGAATAATAGATGTATGAAGGACTTAGAACATTTCCTACTATAATGAATGTTAGCATGTTATTTAAGTAGATACCAATAGCTAGGACAAAATTCACATTAAGAGAATCGAACTAGTCTGGAAAGATCAAGGATGACTTTTCTGGAAACCTGAATAGGGCTGACTGATTAAAGAGCAAAGTAGAATAAGAAAATTTCAGACTGAGAACATGCATAAAGGCCAAGAAGCACAGTTAAAGTGTCCTGAAGGCAAGAAGCACAGTTGTGTCCAGAAGAATTAATTGAGGATGAGGCCACAAGACATGGAATTTTGAAAAGCCTAAGGACATGACATGATCAGATTTTGTCTTATATAGTTCATTTAGCATGAGTTTTACAAACTGTTTAGGGACAAGGCAAAGTAGATGTAGGGAGCATAGTCAAGATGCTGTAAAATATTGAAGATGATGGGAGATTGGCGTAAGGTAGGAGTTGAACATTTTGGAGTTAAAGTAACCTTGACTTTAGGTTTTATTGTATCTGAAGGATAATGAAGAAAGGAACATGGATGAGGACTCTCAAGATACTAGCTAGTAGAATAGTTTATAGCTAAGTCAAGAAAATAGAGGGTGGCACATGCCTGTAAGCGGCAGCCTAGAAAACCATAGCCAGGGCAGGGATCGCAGTCAAGTCCCGCCTGAGGCACATAGTGAGCCCTAGTTACCAAAAAAAAATAGCTGGGCCTGGTGGCGCACACCTGTAGTCCCAGCTACCTGGGAAGCTGAGGCTGGGAATTGCTTGATTCTATGGTATCCCAGGCAACGTGAATCTACGGTTCCACAGGCAAAAATAGTGAGACCTAGTCTCAAAAAAAAAAAAAAAAAAAAAAAAAAAAAAAAAAAAAAAAAAAAAAAAAAAAAAAAAAAAAAAAAAAAAAAAAAAAAGAAAGAAAAAGAAAACAGGGAATGTTCTGAGAGAAGGATTTTCTAGAGTTTGCTGGTAACACTGAGGAAACTCCAGAGCAGTGAGTGACTCAGAAAGTCCTTGAACTCCCAGGAGCAGAAGCATCTGGTTACTTTTAAGAAACTTAAACTACCAAGCCTTCACTAAACTTTCAGAGTCAAAAACCCTGAGACCATCCAATTTGTTTTTTCATGAATTCCAGGTGATTCTGGTGCATGCTAAGAATTCGAGAGCCATCATCCATACACACACAGTAGAAAGGTTTAAAAAGAGAACCATGGACTTGACTAGTTTTTTTTTGGAATGACTGGTTTTCAGGAAGGCTCAGCAGACTGTAGACACTTGGCCAGATTTGGTTCACTGCCTGTTTTGTATAGTCCACAAATTAAGAATGGGTTTTATAACTTTTTTTTAATTTTTATTTTTGCATATTTTACAATATATGATTGTATAACTTCTAATCCCCATGGGATATCCCCCCACACCACATCTCCCCTGGTTTCTTTGCCTCCTTTCTTTTTGCTGTTCTTGTTTAGTCCTTTAGTCCTTTTTATTTTTGTTCTTTGATCCATTTCCTCGTCCTTGGTGAGGGTGCGATTTCCCCGGACTTGGTAGAACGTGCTGTTTATCATTCCTGTATTGCTTTTGGAGCACCTTTGGTCTTGGTGGGTCTCATCTCCGCAGTCTGTGCCTCGTTTTGTTGCTCCTTCAGTCATGCTTCAGGTCTTTGGCTTTGGGGGCATGACTCCGCCTTGTATTTTGGAAGAGCAGATCCTCGAAGGGACATCCATCAGCTGATGGTAGTTCTCCTCTCTTGGGGCTTTGCTGTGAGGCCACTGCCATTAGAGAAGCCTCTTCTTTTTGAGTCTGGGTCTTGCTATTTTTGCCCATGGAGCCGCAGGCTACTGTTGCCCGAGTTATCACAGACTCGAGCAATCCCCTGCCTCAGCTTCC